>JAOUQW010050054.1:0-15677 GCA_028565825.1 Olivaichthys viedmensis | reverse complement strand
GCAAAACCAGGTCAATACATCATAAAAACCAGTCCAATACCAAAGCAAATCCTAAATTTAAATAAAAAAAACTATGAAAATGAGTAAACCGATTCACTGACGCACAACAAGAACATTCCTACAGTAAAAATAGTCTACTCTTTTAATTTTACATGCAATTTCCGTGGTTACAAAACCTTATTTCTACTGATACACCATTTCACCCTCTTAATTCATAGCCCACATAAATTTATTATTTTCATTTAAAAAAAAACCTCTAGTTTACCTTTTGGCTTGCAAAACATTAATTTAATTAATCTAATCAATGCAAAACATCCCACTCCAAACCTGCGATCAAAAAATCAACTGTGGAAGCAAGTCAGAAGTAGCCCAAATCCACGGGATAACCACAGACCTGGCAACAATAATGATGATTTATTTTCTTTGTTTCTTGTCTTGTTTTTTTCTCAGGTTAATGTTTTAAGGATGAAAGAAAAATGTCAAACACGTCAATCACAGGACTCTTTAAATTGTGATATTAACCCTTATGGAAAACACCAATGTCATTACAAACCATTAAAAAGCCACCAAGACCCAAAACAAAACTATGATTGTTTTCTCAGTAGAGTCGCTGATGTTTAAATCACAATTTCTCAGAAGTGCAGCACATACAGTATACAATTTGGACATGGATGTAGAAATTGATCTTTGTGACTGACACTAAAATCAGGCCTCCTCTCAGATGTTAGTAGCTGAAGCTAATAGGTACATATGATTTAAAGTTAAAATATTCAGTGAATATGTTAAAATAGCTGATTATAATTCACACAATAATCTGAGGACACAATGCCGATGAACTTTTTTATGCTTCTGATTGTCCAAGAGCATTTTAAATCTGAAAGAGGATGCAGGTAGTATAGTTTCCTGCTTCAAAGCGTGTTTTCACAAAATACAGTGCAATTTGTATAAAACACTGTATGATTTCTGAGGACATATATGGCACGTACAGTATATATGTTTGTACATTGGAGGATGTACAAATTCAACCTTCAAGTCAGATCCTCATGACTGATAATGGATAAATAATTATTTTATGTTAAAGAAGAAGAAAGTAAATATGTTAAAATTATCATTCATAATTTACTTAAACAGTTTTTTATGCATCTAAAACTGGATGCAGTTCTACGCCATGTGGAAGCTTATGGAAGGTTATAATTGCAACATTTCTTGCTTTAGAAGCATGTATTCACTAAAAAACACCAAATTTTATAAAAAAAAAAACACTTGTGACGTGCATAAAATACTGTATGATTTCTGGAAAAAAAAAAACATTGGAATTAGAAGCTGGAGCACAAATGCTTTAATTATTATTCCTATAAATGCCTTATAACAGCACACATGATGATATAATGAAACACGAGCCGCTCTGTCTTTTATAACTGAGCTTGTGATTAGCGACCGCCCTCCAAAAGTCCACAGAGAGGAGACCTGGGGGACGCCGATGTGTTATAGTGCCCTGTGTGGGACGTGGCAGGTCCCTAACGGGCCCTTAACACAGTTCTCACCTGCAGTGCTGCTCTGGCCTTGAGCTAACACACATACTCACACACACACACACACAAACACACACACACACACACACACACACACACACACACACACACACACATACAGACTGCTTGCTAAACAGAGTCTCTGGAGATGAGACTCTTCATAAACTATATGTTTATCACTTCGGCTCTGGGAATTGTGGCCAGTTCTAGTTATAAGTATATATTATATAAAAGTATATAAGCTGATTTAATAATATTTCTCAGTAAAGGGATTAGACTGTGTACTAATAATTTAAGCAATAAAGTACAGATATTGAATATAGAATTAGCTTTTGTTGAACGTCAACGTGCATAATTTCAACACTATCAAGTGCTTTTGTTTTTTTTCCTAAGGATTTAGAACATCGCAAGTGAGTCTACTTTTACATTTTACATTATACATTACCCCTCTTGTAACTACAGACCTTTTCCTATTAGTCTTTCTGTAGTTACTGTATAAATCCCAGCTAACAATGATAGCAAAACGTTTTCAGAACGTTACGGTTCCAGGAACTTTGGGTTCAAAGAACGTTCAATCTGTCCAAAGGTTTTCTGGGTGTTCTGAGAGCGTTTTTTACATCACATTTTAACAAACGTTCCTGCAAACGTTGCTGCAGCATTTTTAGTCGTAGGAACTTTAACATTAACGTTTCCATAATGTCAGTTTTTGTCAAACAAACAATAGTTTTGCGAAGCAAACTATAATTACAGCTGATGTTTTTAGAACATTACAAGAACATTATTTTTTCAAACGTTACACCCTAACCTCTTAGAACCCGTCGAATACTTGAACTGAACGTTCTAATAACGTTCTCTGTTAGCTGGGTTCATAGTAGTTACTGAATAATATGCTTTAAGAGGAATAACTGAACAAGCCGAGTTTAAGGGGTTAATAAATCACTTGGATATCTCTGTTGTAGTTGTAAAACCAATTCAGGTGAAACGCTGGCAATGATGATGTATCACGATACATGACTAATAGTGCTGGACTATTAATAGTTAATAATTAATCATTAATAATTCATACTTGAACCCTTGAATCAATAAATTTCTCATTAGTATACCCTATACATCAGGCCAGACCACTAATTCAACAACTAAAATAGAACCAGCAAACGCCAACACACAACAAATAATTACGCACACACTTACGCAAGTGTTTAATTTGAGGAGAACTACAGCCTCGTCCGCCGCAGATGCTGGAAGGATCAGACGTAAAGCTTTGGCTGAACTTACAGAGATCTCTGTATAAACTTTTAAGCCCTGAGGAATTAGAAATATTGATGAGAGGGAGGATCTTTTTGGGCCATGCCTCTGGAGAAACGACTGACTCGCTGTTTTGTCAGACGTTCTCCAGTGACGTTTCGTCCACAGGTGACAGTGGCAAGGCCCAACGTTGTTTATTTGTCATATGGAAAAAGACATGCAAATTTTGATGCTTATACAAATCAATGCCCTGAAATAGCAGCTCTTATGAATCACTTCTACAAATCAGTACCCTTTTTGAGGTGCAACATTGGAGGTAGTGATTGTAGTAATTAAAATTAACTTTAACCCCATCAACCTTCAGCGTATTATTCAATATTCGTCTTAAAAAGCATATTATTCAGTAACCACCATGTGAATTATACAGTAACTACAGTTAAACCAATAGGAAAGGTGTGTAGTTACAAGAGAGTGTAAGTCTGGACCCGCTAATGCGCCCTGGGAATTTAGATTGTTAAAATTTAGAAATCAACTGGATGGATTTTACTGATTAGCTAATAAACGAGCTAATATCTAATATATTGTATATATCTACTCATTTTCCTATAACAAATTTGCTGTATAATTGAGCTAATTTCTAATGTATTTAGCTCAGTATTCTCGCATGATATGAAATAAAAAAAAGATAATAGATTCTGTTTTGCAATTTCACTTTTATCTTCGGATTTACAAGAGACATTAATTATGTACGTCATCATTTTCTTCCCTTGTGTTCTTGCTTTTATTTAAAGATCTTTACAGAACACATAATGGAAACCCCACAAGTCTCAGCTCTACACTTTCATCATGAAGAGACTCAACTGACTGTATTTATCTGCAGCAAGTAAGAGTTTTTAAGGTAAACGTTTCTTTACTGCCATTGAAGGTTTCTCCATGAAGGATCTAAACCTGCTGTATTAATCGGAGTGATGAGGCATGAAATCTACATGCCGTGTGTTTCAGCGCTAACACGACTCCCTAAAGAACGTAAAACCCTCTTTGGCCCAGCGTGGGGGCCGAGGTACGTTCTGGTTCCCGTGAGTCACTCCCACCTCAAACACACGTCACTCCTGAGTCCCTTTTAAAGCTCCTCGTCTCAGACACACAGCAGGTATGGGGCTGCATGGACAGCTGGCACTTGAGTCTCAATCTGACAGACAAACCGACATGATGCTGAAGTCATGATGAAGAGGTATGTAGCGGATTCTGCTGGCATCTTCACACCTGAACGATAGGTGGCAACATCAATGTGATTCCTCAGGAACTCGACACATCCTCTGAAAAACCGTGGCCTGACATCAGAGACTGAACTGTAACATCTGAACATATCTCAGTTAAGGAACATGCTGAGATTGTAAAGTTAAGGAGAACTGTGAATGTATTTTTTTGTTTCATGGATAGAATTTAAAAAGATACTTGGGCACACAGCAAATAGTATCTCTTTAATGTCTTTTATTCTTGCATGTAATCTCTATTTTAACTAAGTCACTCATTCATACTGACTCTCTGAACAAACACACTTATACACACACTTTGCAAAAGTCTTAGGCACGTGTGAAGAAATTCTGTAAAGCTTTTAAAAATAATGAAATGAAAAATTCCTAAATTTATTTAAAAAAATACTATACTAAAGACCAGTAAACAGTAAAAAAAAAAAAAGTAAAATCAAATCAATATTACTTAAGTGGAAGGGTGACCCTCCTTTGCCTTTAAAACAGCATCAATTCTCTTAGACACACGTGCAGTTTTATAAGGAAATCAGCTGGTAGGTTGTTCCAAGAATCTTGGAGAACTTACCACACTTACTTCTGTTTCTGCATGTAATATCCAAGAACAGCCTTGATTCTGTTTTTATCGGAACCAGTTGGTCTATTACTTAATGACATACCGAAATTTTCTCTGTAACATTTAAGTTTTTGAAAAATGAATGTTCAGAAATCTAAAATTTGCTCTTTTCTAATGACACACTAATGCAGAACACATAAAATAAACATTTAAGCAAAATTCATATAAAAAATGAGGGTTCCTAAGACTTTTGCACAGTACTGTATGTAGATGTACACACTACTTTAGATGAATAATCATTTAGCTTACAACATACAACATTTACAGACACACATGTACAGTATATACACACTGACGCTCATGTTGATGCTTTTGAGTCGTGGACTTTGTGAGTCAATCAAATGTTTCATTCATGTGCACCAAGTTGTCTGTCTAGATTAAAAAAGGAATCATTCTTTCATTCACAGCTGAGATGAGTCATTAAAGGTGTAATCAGTGATTTTGGTGGAGGTTAGCTGAAACTAACTGTTTTGAATTCAAACAAATACAGCCTCTCCTTTTCGTGTTCCCTCCAAAGCCACGACCCCCAAAAACCCTTGTACACCTCAAACACCTGAATGCTAGTGCAAGAGGCGGAGCTTTCTGATTGACAGAGGAGTAAATCTGATTGGTTGAAAGTTGATGGTCCACATCATGTGCTGTTTCTCCTGTTTACAGAACCTGGGGCACCACAGAGACCAGAGTTTCTCCTCTACACAGATATTTTATTGAAGCTGCAGAAATGTGAGGAGAAACTTCATTAAATATTACACACAGTGTTTCGACTTAAAAATCACTGACATCACCTTTGATATCAGTTTATTAATATCAGATTTTAGAAATAAAGATTGCTAAGTTTCTAATTTAATTGAATGTCATTAATATTTGTTGTTTTATTTAATATTTTTTAATATTAAAAACTATGTGAGTGTAACTGATTACATAAAAGCGATTTATCAGATCTATGAGGACTGTGTTAAGAAAATACAATTTAATTCTGTAAAGCTCATATAAATGGTATCGCAGTGCGAGGACTCAGTATCTGTATAAGTGGTACAGGCTATAATGTGACATACAGCCCTTCTAAAGGTCCTTAGATTCATCAGAATAAAGCAGAAGTCTTTTAAAACATTCACCTACTGCAAAGTTTTGTTCATGTATAATTTATTGCAAGTTTTTCTCATGAAATGTACATGTATGTTTAAAAAAGCTAAACCAAGGCATTCATTCTTAAACAGCCGTGACTGTTGACTTGATTCAGAAGGTCGCAATTAAGAGGTTTTCTTTGTCCAAATGTAAATTATTTAAAAAGAAATACAACTACTTTAGGTTATAAGCTGCCTACTGTATGCTTGCTATATGATACAGCTCTGAAGTCTGCTACACTTGACAAAATATAAAGAATATATTTGGTATTTTATAATATACAGTACAAATACATTAACTACAAAAATGTTACACATGCAATAATGTCCCACTTCACAGAAACTCAGTGGAGCTGGGAAAAAGAAGCACTCATTAGGTTTAGAGGCACTGACAGCTAAAGAGGGCAGCAGTGATCTACTCTGTGTGTGTGTGTGTGTGTGTGTGTGTGTGTATGTGTGTGTGTGTGTGTCGTGGAGAAACACACTCTTTTCTGAGCCCCTTCTCCACATGCGTAATGCCAAACCATGTAGAGAAGAACAGCACATCAGCAATGGTGTTGTGTGTGAGTTACGCTGTAGTACTTAGTCCTTGAGTCCTGTGACTATTTAAAAAAAGAAGGAGCCTGCAATATGGCTGTGAGAACACATTTCACTGTTCAAATACTATTCGATTTTTCATAATATTTACATATTCGAAGCAAAAAAAAAATCCACATTTTGAATATTTAAGATCTCATGTTCTACTTTCAGTCGTCTAACGTAAGTCTATTAAAAACCTTTTTGGCTAAAAGACTTATGACATAGAGAAAGGGGTTTAAATAAATTAGTAATGCACCAAAATGAAAATTCTTATCAGAAATCGGAACCAAAAGTCAGGGCACTCAGGACTGAAAACCGAAAACAAGTGCTGGATTTTATTCTAATAATAATAATAATTATTATTATTATTATTATTATTATTGTTATCATAATTATTATTATCATTATTATCAGTTAGCTTTTTTGCACTGTTGCATAAATTGTATTGTAATCATATAATTTGCTTTTTATGCTTTGACAATTAAAAAGAATAAATTAAAAGCATGAATTAATCATTTATTCATTAATTAATGACAATGATGAACCCACATTTTATGTCTGAAAACCTAATCTCGAATATCCCACAATGCAGTGCAGTAGATTAGTGTCCAAACACAAGACGAAAGAAAGATTCTGCTGCCTGTTTGCTTCTGGGGGGATTTTCTGGACATGCAAGATAAAAAAAATTTTTATCTACTGTACATAAAACGTAGTGACACCTGAGGGGAACTGTCAGGGCCCCAGGTGAGAGGATATGTCCGATTCCTGCTGATTATCAGAGATATTTACCGCGAGAGATTCCCTGTGATCAGAGCTGACAGCATGGGACACACAGGGAGCACTAATTACAATTACGCCTCTTTAGGGCCCAGCAGCGGTGGCTCTACAAACACACACACGCACACACACATACACACACTGTCTCGAAGGACACAGAGAAAGACCAGGAGCTTGTTGAGTATCAACACTCTGAAAGAACATGAAGAAGTTTAGCCATGTTCTTCCATATGCACACTAGCTTCTATGTACAGTTGATGGCAAAAGTTTGTATACCCTTAGGACAAACTAAAGAAGACAAAGAAATGTCATTTATACCAATGAGACATTTAGTGTGTGTGGTTTCACAGCTTGTCCTTCATTATCACAAGTAGTGGTCAAATAGTGAAGAAACCAAAATTATATCAGTTCAAAAGTTTGCATCTTCCTTATTAAATGTGATATAAATATTCTCTAATAACTTGCATGCCCACCCTTTGCCTTTATAACTTTCTACAACCTCTTTTTGTATCCTCTGAACAGCTTTTTGATCCCCTCAGTTGTAATGTTTGCCCCTGATTCTTCTTGGCATCTCTGTTGTAACTCTGTCAGATGCCTTCTTCAGATCAGGTCTGGAGATTGAGAGGGTCATGGAAAAATACTGACTTCCTGCTTTTGACAACCTCTTTTTCTGTTGATTTTGCCCCATGTCTTGAATTGTTGTCTTGCTGCTGGTGTCACGCGCGCGGCTGAGCGCAGGACATAGCGTGGCGGTCGCCATGGCGACGGCCGCCATGTGCGCGGCCACGCGCCCTTTGTTTATGTTTTGTTCCCTCGTCTGTGTCACGTGAGTCATGTTAAATGTTCCCAGCTGTTCCTTGTTCGTCTTCCTTAATTATTAAGTGTTTAAATACCCGCTTGTGTCCGTCCTGTATTGTCTCCTGTTGTTTGTGTGTTTGAACACGCCTGTCGCGGTGGACCTCGTTTCTGTTTATTTGTACCCTGTTAAGGAGCTGAATAAAAGCATGTTGTTTGATGTACGCAGCGGCTTCGTGCTTGTGTCCCTGCACCTGCAGCACATTGTGACAGCTAGATACACCCACAATTTATTTTTTAACTTGTTGGAATTTGGCAATTTTAAGGGGGGCAGCAAACCTTTGCACTCAACGGTAAGTCAAAAAGTTAAAGTAAAGCAAACAAATGTTTTGACACAACCACACATACAACGATATGTGTACATAACGTCTTCTCAGAAGTATAAGTCAGCCCTAACTAGTGCAATAATTATTCCCGGTCTCCCCTACTTGGATCAATGAGAGGCTACAGCTTCTCTTTCACCAAACATCCTGGGATGACAAGATTCTGACATAAACCTGACAACAGAATTCAAAAAGTCTATATTGGTCACTTTCTTTCTCTCACTTGTCTTTAAATCTGACACTGCAGCCTTTAATAAGCTGATATGCTGACAGCCGTACTGATGGTCTGAATTATTCAGGCTGTGGTGAAGCCATGTAGACTGTCAGTGTAAATAAGGTCAAGAAAGAAAGATCCGTCAGGAAATTCTCCCATTGCCTACTGAAATATTTAGAAAATCAGTTGACAGAAATATTTCACATGAAAGCATCGGGTAAAGATGGCCGCAGTTTTCAAACTGTCATCTTGGTTCAAAGAGATCACAATTGCTGTGCACTCAAAGATCACAAGTCGGCTTTGGGAGAGACATGAAGCAAGCAAACAAACCCAGACCAGGAACCAAACCGAGGCCCTGATTTACTAAGGTCCCAAATATAGAGAAAAATTTTTCCTTTTCAATCTGATAAATTGTGTGTGCAGTTAGTGGAAGTGCTGCGGCTGATTTACGAAGAATAACAGCGTAAATCAGGTTACGTGCAAAATAGAGGGAGGAAACAATATTTAAATGAGGTTGCATAATTATGCATTATCAAGTTCAAGTAGGTTTTTATGTATAATTAAAGGCGGTAAGACGCGTCAAAAAACTTTTCAAAATACAATTTGAACACAAAATAAAAGAGTGTAGACATGAATGTGTGTCTGTTCATAAGGTAAATAAATGTGAATGAAAACCTTTTCGCAGCCTCAGTTTGAATGCTGTTAGCATCCGTGCTGCAAATATCTAATATCAAACAAGCTTTATATCAGTAATATTAGTAAGTCATAATTTCGAAGAACTTTTGTATGAGATACTAAGACAGAAATTGGATAATCTTTAATAAAATGATGGCTTTATTTTGTTTTCAAATGGCGGAAACGGGCCTACGTCGAAAAGTCTTGAGAGCAAACTTTTTTTTGGCAGCCCATATTAAAGAGCTGATGAAAACCCCACAACGAAACATTAATTACGATCCTGAAAGAGAAATCAGAAAGTCAGGAAAGCAGAGCGACCCATCACCGCAACTTTGTGCCCTCTTTTCACTGCTGTGTTCCAATTAGTGCAGGTCTTATTGTTCATTCTCATTATCACAGTGAAATGACTCGCACATGAAACAATACCAAGCAGAAGATTAATTACATATTGTCATCACCCATACTCACGCAGTGTGTGTGTGGCCTTGAGCTGACAGGACCAACATCAGTAATAATATTAGCACCTGGACAGCCTGGACAAAATCCAATTTCCTGATAAGTAGTGGCATTACAAAGTTAAAGAACATAAACAATCTAACGTCAATTTCCTTCTCAAAACTCAGAGAAGTCCCATGTGATTGCTTTAAGACTGCGTGTGACACATGGCTTCCTGTAAAATTTCAACAAAAAATGTTGCAATGAAATGGTTAGCAGTGTGGCTGTCATTACTCGTGGTGCAATACAGAACTTTAATGGCAGTGAGCCACCAATGCTGCATTTTACATTGTGTTAACTTAATATTTTATTTTTAATGAAATCAAAATTTTAAGCAAATTATGTTACTTACTGTTTTAAGTTAAAACAACTAATAATTAGAGCTATTCTAACTGACTGCTTTGTTGTTGGAGCTCTGCAACGTAAGAATTTCACTCGCCTTCTATACTTTTTACCCCTGTGTAAACTGGGATGTCACAATAAATCTAAAGAAAGAAAGAAAGAAACCCTAAAGTATTTAATTGATTTGAGAGTCCATAACAACTTCTGTCTATCTTGGTTCTCTTAGATCAATAGATTAAATCAGTCTAGATTTGGGAGAGATCTAGATTGGGTGTCTGTGGCTCATCTTGGACTGGTTCAGATCCTACATAAGTGATTTTGAATATTACGTTGTAGTGGAGGCTTATAGTTTCAATCATCATATAGTAGCTTACCAAGTCCCTCAAGGTTAAATTCTGGGCCCTTTCTTAAAAAAAAAAAAAAAAAAAAACATTTCATAACATCAGTATGTAGACAAATCATTACAATATATGTTTTTAGCATGTCTATGTCTATCATGGTCCTGTTTGTGACATTAACCTGTGGATGTTCCTAAATATTCTGCAGTCAAAAAAAGATAAAACAGAAGCTGTTATTGCAAATAAAACACAGATAAAATTTAAACTGGGATGGATGGATGGATGGATGGACGGACGGACTTTATTGATCCCCAAGGGGAAATTTGGGCACTACAGTAGCCAATCAAAACACAAGACATTAAATACACAGAATAAAACACAAGACATTAAATACACAGAATAAATACACCTAATTTCACACACTACACATATTTCACACATACACACAGTGCAAAGACTCAATTGACTGAAACATTGAGTTCTTTTTGACAGTAATCTCAGGATCAAAGACCAAAATAAGAATAAGAATAAAGATAAGAATAAGAATAAATAAAAATACAAGCGATATGTTATGTTGCATAATATTCAATAAATAAATAGTCGAACTGTGTATTGAACTGTACAAGTATGATATAGGACAATGTGTACCAGTGTGTAATTCTGATATAAAGAAATGTAATGATACAGTATATAAAGATAGCAATATAAATAAATAGATAGTAGTATATGTAAACAGTTAGATGGGTGAGTAAAGTGCAGAGTGCAATAGTGTAGATAATGTGCAATGTGCAATTTAGTGTCCGACTAGTGCAGTGTGCGGTTAGTAAGGATGCTTCAGTGCTATGCTTGGCCTAAAAACAGACTGAAATGTTTAAGATGATTTGTGTTCTGATAATCATTAAACTGCATGGACACTATCTTTTCAGTTATTTTGCCCTGAAATATAAGGCTAGGAATATCTCTGTAGTTACTAAGCACATAGGGGGTTCGAGAGTTTTTCACGGCAGAGGGCTGACTCGTATTGTCAGATAAATGTTTTGACACTATGTGAATAAATTCCATGTTGTAGTAATGAACAAAATATGCAGGACATCAGCTGATAAGAAGCTGAGAATGTGTTTTAGGATGTTAGTAGGCAGGGGGTCAAGAGGGCATGTGACATCTTCTGTAAGCTTTTCAAAATGAATAACTGTGAAGGTGTACAGATCACTTTTTGCCTCCCTGTGTGTGGTTGGAGAGCAATTGATTTATGGGGGCAAACGCATCACATTGTTATTTCATTAGTAAGGAATGCTGCAAACCCACTGCATTTTACCAGCTGTGGGAAGTTTAGATGAGATATGAAGGGAAGGGTTAATCTATCTACCTTAAAAAAAAACAGGTAGATTGTAGGTTGTCTTTGTAAATGTGAAGTGAGTGTGAGAGAAGCTTGACTCATGGCCTTCAATTCACTATTGAGCATTTTCTTTGGTCTTTTTTATTTATTTATTTTAATAAAAAAAATAGTGTACACTAGCGTTCAAAAGGTTTCAAATCATTTGTAGAAAGCTGTAAAACATCATGTGTCCAGAATGATGACTCCAAAATGACTATGAACGTTTTATAGCATCAAGAGTGATGTTAATATAAAAATTAATATCCAGAATGCCTCTTTTTTTGGAAAGCGATGATCAAATCTTGAAGTGGATACTTAAATAATATACTGAAATTCTCTATTTATAGTCATTTCTCCTTTATCATTCAATTTTTATTATTTAACGTTTTAAATGATTTTTATATAACTTTTCCCCAAAATACTTTAAATACCAAACAAAACCTCTAAAAAACACCTTTTGGTGTCTGGTTTATATTAGATATATTAGATCTACTACATTGAGATATATTAGATCTACTACAAGAGTTTAGTGAATAGAATAATGACTGTTCATAAAATATGACGGGTGACTCCAAACGTTTGAACGCTAGTGTATATTTGTTGGCAGCAATATATTCAAAATATGACATTTTGTTCTTATCGTGCAGCCCTATGGGAAGCTGTGGTAGCAGTGTGATTGTGGCAGCAGTTGAGGGTGTTCAGTTTTGCTTAGTTCAATAATGGATTAAACATTAATATTTAAAGTCTTGAGTTAGAGTGTTCGAGGCAGGCCTGATGAAAAATGTATTATGTGCCTATCTGTAAGCCCCACTAGGGCGTCCATCAGTAAACTCTGCATGGCTTTTGTTACTTTCTTGTGTCCTTCTGCTTTTCTGAATAGACTTTTGGAGTACACGCATGCTTAGGATCAAGGTCTCCTAATGGGTGTGGGAAGATCAGTGGTGATGGATTCTCATTTGCTTTAATCTCAGTATGTTCAGTTCTCATAGACGCTCATCTGAGGGCACACAATTTGTAAACATGAATGGAGTCGTAAGAAACTTTTCATATTAGCTGACTCTAGCATATTTGCAAATGTAAGACTATACTGTTAAGGGCATCTGCAGTCTGGATGTAGTGTGAAGGAAGTAGTAGAGACCCTCTTTCATGCTGTGGTTCTGATGACCACCCTCAGGGTTTGGGTCCCTGGTGGCCAAAAGCTGTGCCTGAGCTTGAACTGCTGAACCCCTGAAGCTCTGCTCTTTTCCCAGAATTGGCCCAGTTACTGCCCAGCTGTTCCCAAAGCTCTGTTCAGGTCACAGGGTCACTTGACTTTCCAAAGTAATTAATAGAGCACAGCAGCTATGGAACTGTAAAAGAGTTACTGAAAAGAGGGACTGGATGGTAGAGTCAGAACTCTTGACGGTACTGAATAGAAAACTGATCAAGAGAGTTCTTAATGCCCTAGAAGCTACTAAAAATATCCTGGAAACATCACTACACTTTTACTTTCATTAAAAATGTCAGGGTCTATGAATATACATGAATATGCAATTTAAAAAAGTCCCCATGTTCTTCTGCCATCCCAAATGGCTAGCCGACTAGTTAATTGCTAGTAAACTACTTTTCATTTGTCAGAAATAGACATACGGTAGCCAAACCTGTCAAAATAAATAACATAACCATAATTTGGTTCATCACTAACATAGGCCAAGTTAGTTAGCTATCTTAGCATGCACGTTTCTGGTTCATCCTCTAATAATTTCCATATCAGACATGGGAGGCTTAAGCTATTGAGCATATTTCGTGAGATCACAAAGTGTGCGCAAATGTAACGCTCCCCGATAAATGTTAGATAGAAATATTGAAAAAGTATATAATTGCAATTGGCCATCCAAGAGGAATTAACCATTTAAAAATTATTTTAATAGTTCTTGAATTCAGGGATATTTTAAAATAAAAAATCTGTAACACGGCTGGTATGTGAAATACAGTTGGTTGAAGTCATGGGAAAGGGAAAAAAAGAGTGAAAAAAAGAGTGCTAATCAAACATAGATTATATTAAAATACATTTTACTGCTAGTTTATCAATTCTTACTTTAGTTTGTTATGACAAGCTAGATGACAAGTAGTTTAAGTGGACATATTATGTATTTTCAGGAACACCAGACCTTTTCAGTTTTTGTAAATTTGCGAAATAATATGTTCATTGTAGCTTCTTGTTTGCATCTTAAATGTAACTCAGTAAAGGAATACCATTGTAAAGACCCAGGATGAGTCTTTCATAGCTGGTCCACCTGAAACCTCAAGGGATTAAAAGTAATCAAAAGTAGTGCAGAGGATACATATTCATCCATGACCTTTTCCTCTTTAATTAAGGCCAGAGTTCCCTTGTCCTTACTCTGACCATAGTCTGCCTAGTAGCCTGCCTAGTGACCTACCTAGTGACCTTTTCCTTGTTGTCTTTTTATGGCATCCTTGCAAGTGTTAATTAGGTATCTTCCAGAGTTGACTTGCAAATGCAAACCTTACCCTGCACTTAGAGAGAGAGTTGTTTTAAAGGATTTATGTATGTACGTGAGTTTCTTAGTGGTTTCACAGTGTCACACACACACAAATCTCCCCTTTAAAAGCCCCAGAGCCACAACCCTCAGTGCGTTTTTCTGACTGCCTTTCTGTGTATGACCCTGGACTGGATTTACGGACTACCGCTACTGCCTACGCCTTGGAAATCCTGTCTGCACATCGCTCGACCTAACGCCTGTCCCCGAACGACGACACAGTCTAATCTCCAGGTACAAAGCTACAACAGTCTTCTCCTCGCTAGCCCGCGCTTGCATCCACCCAGCGTCAAGCCTGACAGAATACTGAGCACTGAGGTTTGTGGCTCTGGGGCTTTTAAAGGGGACATTTGATTGGTTACAGGTGTGTGGCTTGATTGCTAACTGGGAACAGGTGTGGCTGATTAGAAGCCGGCGAACTTGAAAGCGGAAGTGCACTCGCGCTGCTGCGCTGTGCATTCTGGGAGTTGTGGTCCAGGGCTGGCGATGTGTGTGTGACACACAGCAAAGGTGCTTCCTCTATGCGATGACTCAATTCTGATTCCTCAATTCATTCCTCATGCTTTCTCTCTTTTCTCAGTTCAGGAAGTGCTTGATTCAGATGTTCAAAGGCAACGGTACCAGCATGGACTCGTCCCATCTGAACCCGACATCAGACAAGGGACCCATCACACGTACAGAAAGTCACTTGGGAGAGATGTCATCCATCACTGCCCGTGTGCCCATGGCCATGTGCAACCTGAAGCAGACTGACGAAGACGATGAGGAACATCAGCAGAACCAGAATGAAAATGGAGGCTCCAAGCAACTCCCTCTATCAGAGAACAGAGTGTGTCCTCTATAGAGCAACACTGCCCTCGTGAAATGACCTATAGCCTATAACTTATCTGCTCAGTCAGCTGTGTAAAACAGCAGAGCCAAGGCATGCATAAAGAGGATGTAGATCATTTTACATATGTATATTGTGTTAATCTGAACTGCTCCATATTCCTACGTGCTGTATAATTCTGAAGA
This sequence comes from Olivaichthys viedmensis, assembly GCA_028565825.1. NCBI lineage: Eukaryota > Metazoa > Chordata > Actinopteri > Siluriformes > Diplomystidae > Olivaichthys > Olivaichthys viedmensis. Next base: position 365 of record JAOUQW010050054.1, on the reverse strand, counting down.
ATATCCACGTGTTTGTACTGACCTGCCAGTCTCGCACTGTGCAGCTGCTCTGTGATATTTTGATGATAAGATTTAGGATCTTACTTCATACTAGATGTGTTACAGATTTTGTATTTGTCCTGTGAAACTGTGTCCATGAATGAAAGGTAACTTCATCTCTGCATTCGCGCCTGAAAATTAGTTGTCTTTAGTGTACTCACCTCTTTTCATGTCGCCTGGTAATATCATGTCTTATTGCACAATTGTGACATTTAGAGTCATCTCCTGCAAAAAATTAAATCACACATACTTTACTGTTGTAATCTAGTTATTGTAATATTATTATCACAAATTGTTTTAAGAGACTTAATAAGGACTTCATAAAC
>JAOUQW010049943.1:0-15687 GCA_028565825.1 Olivaichthys viedmensis | reverse complement strand
CTCGGCACTGTAGAAATCACTTATGTTGTACTGTACATGTAAGAGTAGTGTGAAAGTGCTATGAATAACCAAATAAAATACGGTAGTGATCTCTGTTTCAGTGAAAAAAAACACAGCAAACACTATTAACCACTTTCACACTACTCTTACATGTACAGTACAACATGAGTGATTTCTACAGAGAAACAGAACTCACTTGGTTTGTGTGTCCTCATACACCAGCTCACATGTGGAACACAGTCAGATTATGCTCGTTTCCTAAAGACAGTTTTTCAAACATTGAACTACATATAAACTCTGAATCTCTAAAACCATATATGATCAATCCTTTTACATAATGAATACTATACCATTTTGTGAATATTTCATTGTATTAACTGGGATTAATCAACAATGTGCAAAAAAATTAATAGAACTACTCAAAACGTGAATAATTTACTCACAAATTACTCTCAAGTCACTCTCATGACTTCTTATATGCCAACAGGTTGAATCGTTGTCAGGTAACAAGCAGAGGTCAGGCGATGTGCAAACAGAGTTAGATCGTCCATGAAGATGCCATTAGCGCTGATAATGTACCCCAGAAAGGCCACCTTGGAGACATGGAATTCACACTTCTCGCCCTTGATGTATAGATTGTTTTATAACAACAGCTGGAGCACCTTTTTGAAGTGTTCTGTTCCAAAACCTCATCTGTTTTGGAGTAGACGAGAATATCATCTATGTAGGCCACTGTAAATCGTCCTAGGGTTTCTCTGAGTACGTCATTGACCAATGATTGGAAGACGGAGGGGGCGTTTACCAAGCCGTATGACATCACCAGGTATTCGTACTTACCAGATGTGGTGAGGGCACCAGGGATAACGGGTATCGGTATTTCACTGTGACCTCATTTAGGCTTCGATAATCGATGCAGGGACGGAGACCACCTCCCTTTTTTTGGATGAAGAAAAAGCTAGCTGAGGCTGGGGACTTAGAGGGATGGATATAACCCTGCTTTAGGGCTTCTGTGATGCATTCCTCCATTGCCTTGGTTTCAGCAGCAGACAAGGGAAAGATTCTGGATCTGGGTGGAATTAAACAAGAGAGAAGCTCTATGGCCTAGTCATAGGGTCGAAGAGGTGGTCGAGCGCAGGCCTTGGTCTTGCTGAATACCTCAGCGTATTCTGTATAACAGGGAGGAATGATTGGTGCTGTCTCTAGTTTGGGGCTTTCTATGGAGGTGGATGCTACTGAGATAGCTAGTAGCTGATGGTGACATGGTGATGAGAAATGAAAAGTTCTCCTGATGTAATGCAATGGTTTCCATTCTCAGTGTTTCAGTTTTGTGAGTGACAACACCCTTTCCTATGGGTTGACCACCCAGTTCTTGTACCAGTTCTTGGTCAATGAAGTTGCCGACTGCATCCCATGTGCGCCTTCATTCCAGCTGCTGCCGGAGGCGAGAGTACAAAACTCTAACGTATAGTCCGCTAGTGTGCGGGATCCCTGTTTCAGAGTGATCAAGATCTCGCAAGCCTCTCCCCCTTCAGGAGGGTGATCAAAGACAGTCTGGAAGTGTTCCTCAAACCGAGCGTACGATTGAATTTGATCGCCACCGTTGTTCCATACGGTGGTCGCCCAACATAGTGCTTTCCCAGTGAGCAACGCTATCAGCTGGGTCATTTTGTCCCGATCGCTGGGGAGTGCGAGGGCAGAGAAATACAGAGAGCATTGCAGTAGAAATCCCTAACATTCAATCGGATTACCATCATACTTTCCGGGCTGAGTGATCACTGGTTGTGGTTGCGAGTAGGACGGTGCTGCTGCTGGAGCACTCGGCTGTAGCGGAGCGGTGAGCTGGGCTAGCGTGTTGGTTAGGGAAGCTAACTGTTTCTGTTGTTCTTCCACCACTCGCTGTTGCATGGTGATCGCCGGCTAAACTCGCTGCATCTCGGCTAAACTCGGCTAAACTCGCTGCATCCATATTCCGGCAAAGTCTTCAAAGTAATCAATCAATGTGAAAAACACTCAGAATTGTCACTAGTGAACTAAGAGGCAAGACTTCACAATGAGGTATGTTTAGGCTGGGTATTTATAGAGGGAGAGGTAATGAGGTTCAGGTGTGCATGATCAGAAGGTGGGTGAATGAGAACGCGGAAGTGGATCAGGTGATTCGGGAGTGCGTGGAGGATTCTGAGAAATAGAGTCTTGTACAACGGGAGTGGATGTGACACCTTATTTTCTTCCTTTTCAGCTCTCTGTATTCCATTTCTTGCACCAGGTTCCTTTTATAGAGGGAGCGGACGTCTTGTGGCTTAAAATTTATTAAAACTGTAAAATAAATAAATAAAACACTCCATTGCATCTGTAACACTATTTCTTGGCAAATTTACCCACCTCTCTACCCCTTTTTTTGGTGGATGCATGTGTGTCCAATGGATGGTATTGGACATCTGCAACAATTATTGTACTGTCTGTGAAGCAATGCTTCGAGTGCATTTACCCATGATACTGTTAGGACAGATTAAATACTTACTTCTTCTGTTCACATGAATAAATCAGACAACGTATTTTCACTGTCCAACTGCAAAAATGACAAACACATAACTGCATACATCAGACACGCAACACATTGTCAACCTTTTGCTGAGGCATTGCCATTATTGACATTTGTGCTGCAGTTAGCAGGTTCTACGACAGGTTACTTGGCTCAAATAGGAAGTGTCTATGGCAATATCTAATATACAATATGCGTTCTGAAGTTTTTTGGTTTTACAAAAGTAAGTATACTGTTTTTAACAAGAAACAGAAATAACAAGTGCTAAAACCTACATTTACAAATGATTGGTTACCAACCCTCATGCTTTTGGTGTGATACTCATGGCCTGTGTCTTACGCCACATTACAACTAGTTTTTCTTTTTACTTCCATGGCTTGACTGCTACTGCTTAGCATAAATGATTTAATGACCCAATAAATTACTTTACTGTAAGGATCCAAGCTTGACTAGATACAAAGAGAACACAGGACTAATTAACTCAAGCACTCAGTGAAACTGAAACTAAATGACAGGAAACAAAGCTATTACTAAAGATGTCAACTTTATACATAGAGGTACTATAGACAAGTAAGACTAATAGAGCAAAACACAAAAATCAAGATACTATGTTAACTAACAATAACAAACACACAAGGCTAGAAAATTGGAGTATTCAAGAAATACTACGAGAAACCACTACGGCTATAAATTAACTACAAGGATATATAGCGCAAAGAATGGTGAAAAACAAGCACATGGTAAGGTGCAAGCCTTAGCTCCAGGAATGCTTTGGGGTGTGCTTTTTAAATAGTCCTTGTTAAGCTGAGTAATGAGAAACAGGTACAAGTATTCAGGAGAGGCAAAGCGTTGGGTGCACACTTCCAGGGACAGATCCATGACAGAATGTAAAGTGCATCCATGACGAGCATTTTTAGACCTCAGAGAAGGACATGCCAGGTACCCCAAAGTTGAAGACCAGTTGGAGTTAGCATGCAGGTGTTTTGAACTAGGGTGTAGAGATAATGTGGTGCAGAGCCCTTTGACGCCTGGAATGCAAAGACAAGAGTTTTGAATTTGATTCTTGCTGCGACAGAAAGCCAGTGGAGTGACCTCAATAGTGGGGTCATGTGAGAAAACTTTGGGAGGTTATAAACCAGGCTGGCAGCAGCATTTTGAATGTTTTGTAGAGATATCGCATGTGAAGGGAGACCAGCCAGAAGAGAGTTGCAGTAGTCAAGTCTAGAGATAACTAGAGCTTGTATAAGAAGTTGAGCAGATTCTGTGGTCAGAAAAGGTTGTATTCTTCTGATGTTATTAAGAAGGAATCTGCTGGATCCGGTGCTGAATGTGATGTGATTAGAGAAGTTAAGCCCCTCATCTAAAATTACACCAAGGTTCTTAGCCGTGTGTCCCGGATGGACTGTGAGGTTGTCGATGGTGATTGACAGGTCCAACAGAGGGGAGTTCTTTGCTGGTAGGTATATCAGTTCAGTTTTGTCAAGGTTGAGTTTCAGATAATGGGTTGTCATCCCATGCACCGCTTAATAGAGATGCATTGATCATGGTGGTCACATAAGGTACAAGGTCGTTGATGATTGTCTGAAGAAGTGTGGATGGTATTGGGTCAAGAGAGCAGGTCGTCGGACGATTTGTGGTCATTAGTGAGTGTCACCACTTCTTCCTCAGTTGCTCAAATGTGTGGAAAGTTGGACCTGCGTTGTTCAAATGGGTAAGCTCCACCTTGGCCAGATAACTGAAGGATGCCTGAATGTCAGTGACCTTCTGAGCAGAGTGCATCATGAAGTCATTAGCAGTAAGAGATTGTGAAGGAGGAGGGGAGAAAACCTGAAAACGAGGACATTAGTGGTAGGTATGAGAGCATGGTAGAAGAGAAGGAAGATGGGGAGAGGGTCTTAATGTGTCTTCTGAAGGTAGAAGTGAAAGCAAAGAGGTGAAATGGTGTTGAGGACCAGTGGAAGAGAGAATAACACAAAGAAATGGTCTGATACATGAAGAGGAGTTACTGTGAGGTTTGATGTGGTGGAGTTCTTTGTGAAGACAACGTCAAGGATGTTGCCTGCTTTGTGGGTTGGTGGTGACTGCAAGTGATTCAGGTCGAAGGATCTCAGATGGTGGATGACCGTGGACATGGTACCGCTGGTTTGGAGATTAAAGTCTCCAAGCAAGATAAAGGGGCACCATCCTCTGGAAACGCAGAAAGAAGAGAATCAAGCTTATCTATGAAGCTGCCGAGAGGATCTGCAGGATCATAGTGATGTGAAGTTTACAAGGTTTCGAAACAGTGACAGCATGAAATTCAAACGAAGAGATCCGAAGTTCAGGAATAGAAGAAGGATGGTTAGTCCAGGAGGTGATAAGTTAGTTCTCGTCGACTATAAATAGGATTGATAGGTTCAGATGATGTAAGAGGAGAGCAAAGGTGAAACATATCTTGAGTGGTGTCGATGCTTCTTCAGCTACTGGTGACCAGGACAGCATGCGCAGAGAGCCTTTCTTTTAAAAAAGATATTCAAATAAAATTAGTCTTAAAGTGTCTCTTGTCATGAACTTAACTTGGCATTTGATATGGGGCTACTGTGTACATGTTGCTGATTTCTCCATGGTAAATTTATCGTATTTGTCAGTGTGAGCTGACAAAATGACTCTGATATTCATTTGTCTCTGAAGGACAAATTACAAAAGTTTTACTGATCATCTGTACAAGCGGTTGAGTAGGCAATGACAGTGTGTTTTTTACTCTCCGTCAGTATCACTGAATGACAGGCCATTGCAAAAGTACCATGCTGATTACTTTAAGCAACATCCTGAAGTGTGGTGAAATCGTGAAGGCCAAAAAGCTCGCTTTTATGCCCTTGCGACCTCGATCACTTGAGCATCATAAGACCGCACTTGGTGATGTCGTCAAGTGTGCACTTAGAGAAGGACCACAGGGTTTAGGGCGGGCGTACACTGTGTGTTATTACCCCGACTTGCAAATTACCGAATTGTTTTACCAGTGGGGACAGAATCATATTTTTTTAGCATGTCAAAAACAATTTTGGTGCTGTCTGCTTAAGAGGTAATGTGTGAGAAGTCAGCCGAGCCAATACAGCATTTTAACTCACGTTGACCAATCAGGTAGTGGCTTTGTGTTTATGCTTTTGCAAGTATGGCTGCTTATCATGTTGCATGGACACAAGGGAAAACTATAATGACTGGAAAAATACTGAGATTTTTTCACAAGCTGAAATGCATGATTTATATTTTAGCAGGCTAGTAACCAATTGGCTACAACACTGCCCCAAACCATATACTCCAGTACTAAATAGTATGTTATAAATAGTACACCACCGCTTGTATATAACATATTTGGCGTTCTATTTAGCACTGTGCTTAAGATTGGATTGTCTTGAAGCAATGTCCCTGAGGGTGGGGCCTTGAGCTGGGTCTTTTATACCTTCCGTTAGAGGAACAAACATTGTACCTTTTCAGGGTATGTTTATTTTGACACACAGTTTATTGCGGTAGTGTAGGTACCATACCTTCACAGATAGGTGACTCACTCCTGCTCCTTACTGTTTACATTCTCCAGACACGGCAACTCCCTCAAAACTTGCGCTATGTAAGGCAACTCCCTTAGGGTGCTATTTGGGACAGGGCATTGGTCAATACTTCCTTGTTGATTCTCACTCTTTCCATTACTTGGTTCCACCTGTTCCTCATTTCCCACCTCTTGTCATTTCAAGGAATTGTAATAAATTGTCAACATTTATCTATTTTTTACCATTATTTAAGAATAGATGTAGTATAATAATAATAATAATAATACTGAACTCTATATTCCATTTTACTGTATTGTATTTTACTTTACTTCCTCTTTCTTACTACTGTCACGCGCGGACGCCGTTGGAGGCATGGCCGAGCTCCCAAGCGCCGTTGGAGGCGGGGCCGAGAGCGCGAGCGACGCAGAAGGCGTGGCAGAGTCTCCTGACACCACGGAGGGTGGCCCCTGGGTGTCCTACTCTGCCCTGCCTCCAGCCCCCAAGGAGGATGGAGGACGTCGTAGCGCCGCCCCCAGGCTTCTGGGACGATGACGTTCCTCCACCTCCCGAGCAGGGGAAGAACGTCATAGCGCCGCCTCCGGGCTTCGGGGACGACGACGTGCCTCCGCCTCCCGAGCATGGGGAGGAAGGCGTAGCGCCGCCCCTGGGCATCGGGGATGGCAACGTTCCCCCACCCCCCGAGCAGGGGGAGGAAGTCGTAGCGCCGTCCCCGAACGTGCCTCCGCCTCCCGAGCAAGGAGAAGACAGCGTTCCTCCACCTCCAGACACCGCGGTGGGTGGCCCCCGGGTGTCCGTTAATGCCACCGCCAAGGATGTCAGCGCTCTGCCCCAGAGCTTAGGGAATGGCGACGCCACTCGGCCGCCAGACACCGCGGTGGGACAGGGAAGTAGGCCCCATGGGCCCGGGCCCCCCCTGGACTGCCTTTGAGAGAGGGCTCTGTCACGCGTGCGGCGGCGTGCAGGACATAGCGTGGCGGTCGCTATGGCGACGGCCACCACGCGCCCTTTGTTTATGTTGTGTTTCCGTGTCTTTTGTCCCGTGATGTGATTGTCCCCACCTGCATGTTGTTTGTTAATAATTACTAAGTGTATAAATACCTGCCTGTGTCCGTCCAGTATTGTCCTTCGTTGTTTGTGTGTCAGCACACCTGTCGCGACATGAGTTTTTGTTAGTGTCCCCGAACTGTTCAATAAATATGTTTGAAGTATTTAGCGGCTACGCGTTTGTATCCGCACCCGCGCACCTGCAGCACCTCGTGACAGATTTGTTCTGTTAAAAGCATTCCAGGCTTTTCTGGGTAAAGTACTAGATTTTGTGTAGTAAATATTATATTGCTTGGTAACCAGAATTATCTATTATAGACTGACATTGGCATAAGGTATTTAATGTGTAGCAGTTACTTGGTTTGTATAAAACAGGATGCTCCTTTAGCAGTGAAACTGGAATAGTGTGGCCCTTTTCCATGCAAGTTGTCCTTTAAGTGACTACTGAGCTATAAAGAGTCGCAAGTAATTAGCTAATGAGACTCAGTTATACAATGATCTGGTTCCTAGTGAACCTGCCTGTTGCAAGTATTTTGCCTTTTCCACCTGATGTTTTTTTTTTCTTCTTTTTTCAAACTTTAAATAAAATTATTGCTTGTGTGACTGCAACATCCGTTTTTTTGGATTCATGTTTTATGTGTGCTCAAAAACCTTTTGAGTCCCACATGACAATGGACTAATGGCTAGTTTTTGTGGTTGTGCTTGTGGATTTTAATGCCATTTGTAAATCACCAGACCATTAAAGCACTTATAAGCTACACATAATTACACATAATGCCACATAAAACATCCATTTGATGGAGGAAGAGTTAGTTAATGGATGAAATATGTGTATGTCATTTCTAAAAGTAGATTCATTCATTCCTGCAGCTTTTTGTTACAGATGGTCATATTCCAGGGAGCCTATTAGAAATTGATCAGATCTGCAGCATGTGATCTACACTTTTCTTTCACACCGGTGTCATGGCTTATCTCAGAGATTAGACTGCTATTGAGGCACTGTATACTCTCTTCCTGTTTAATATGTGATGGTGATGACAGTTGGGTTTTGTGACATCACAAACCCTGGGGCAACAAATAACTATTACATGAAACACATTGTCAATTTTAAGGCAATTTATGGAAGAATGTGAGAATTAAAAAATTGTATAACAAACACAATAGAATATTTGTCCCTGAGGAATTCTGTGAAAATGACTCACATGAGCCTGGTCAATATTCATCACAGTGAGTGATTCAGATGGCATATCACAACAAACTGAGTACAAGAATCTGTAAACTGAGTGAATACACACACATTAGTGAGATTTACTATTCTGATGATCCCTTCCCAGTGTCATGATTGAAAATTCAGAAGAATTTGCATGGGTCAAAGTTATGAATAGCTAGAGTTAAGGTTAAGGCTGGAGCTAGCAATCATAACTTTTCTAATGACTTAAATTGTATGAAATCCAAGGATCTCACTGTTGGAATAGCTAGTTGGAATTGTTTCAATTCCTATTAACTGAAGCAGCACTAAGTATGAATTTTTTATTCCTCCCTGTCCTTCTCTGGCAGGAAGTGATTCTTATCAGTTATAATATTGTATCGATAGAACTATCTTAGTCTGCATCTTCAAATACATTGTGGAATAAAGATTGTTGTAAGATTGTTGTAATAATCGCTCTTATCAAGGCTCACATTCTGTCGTGGTAATTTCTATAACACCAAAGAAAGAGTCGTCCTTACTTACTTACGAAGCTTGATTTATCAGGTATGCAACATACAGTCAAGCTGAGAGCGTGCTCTGCAGAAAGGAAACAGAGCGTGTCTTAAATAGGCAGAATTCGCAGGTTTTTTCGTGTCGTCTAGACGAGTGGAGAAACTGTTGCTTTCCTCGTGACAGCGACAGGTTCTGCTTTTTCAGAGACAGGAAACCTGTCGCCCTCGGTTCCAACGGCTTCAGGGTACACTTCCCTGTTTCTACATGAGCTGCTGTGGCAAAAGCATAATGTTCAGACAAACGAGGGCGATGCCTTTTACTTCACTAAAAGAAACACAGCAGTTATGTTCTATCAGTCCTAAGAATACTCTTCACATTAATATTTGTCCCAATATTTTTCTTTAAAATAAATGCGTTTTATAGAAGCTATTGGATGATATTTATCAAGGCGTGGCTGATAAGGTAATTGACAGGTATGGGTTAAGTTGATTGCCAGTTAGAAGAGACTCTTGTGGCTAGTGCATGCACACATTCAGGCAGACCACAGACCATGACAGTTCATTCATCGTTTTACCTCTTTTTTTTTCCAAGGTTTGACAGTGTTTCTTTTCTCATTTAAAAAACTTCATGGATTTAATATTTTATGGTCAAATAGTTTGCTATGTAGCCTATGTTTAAAATAACAGCACAGTCCACGTTGGATAAGCGCTACCTGTGCTTAAGTGTTGTTGTCACTATGGCTACCATGGAAGAGATGGTTTTTCTTCTGCTGTATGAGAAGCTGTGCTGAGCGGACAAAATCTGGCCTTTCATATGGGAAGTGGAGAGGGGCAGATGGAGCAAAGAGAGATTTGTTGGCCTGCTGTGTAAAAAGCCCTTAACAGTGATGTTAGATTTAGTCACCGTGTGCGCTCCTGGTATGAGGAGGAGGAGTGCATATATTGTACATGGATGGTTCCATAACAAATATGGGTGGGTAGCAGATGGACACACTGCCCCACCTCTCGTCTCTACTGCTCTGGCTCCAAATTTCCTCCACTGCACAAGCGCAAGCCAGATGGTAACCTCCTATTCGGCCATCTTTTTGCTTCAAAACGGCACAATGTTGTCCATCTTTTATATAGTCTACGTTGAAAAAGTATAAAAAAACTGAATCAAATTAATTTGTACTCAGAATCAGGTAGAAGAGACACAGAGGGAATGCCAGCAGAGAATCCAGAAGGAGCAGAGAAACCTGCAAAAGTTGTTACAGGTTGTGAACACACTTAAGGTGAGTAGTGGTCAGAGATTTTAGAGCTCAGTCTGGGCTTCTACACACACATGATGTGGACTATAAGTGATTTAGGGTCACAGAACGAGAATGAATGACGGTTTGGCTTTAAATGTACCTCCATTCTGTCTTTGTGTCTCCTAACAGATCTCTGCACAGGTAGCAGTGGAGGACAGTGAGAGGATCTTTACTGAGCTGATCCGCTCACTGGAGAAAAAGCGCTTAGAGGTGACAGAGCTGATCAGAGCTCAGGAGAAGGCTGAACTGAGTCAAGCTAAACAACTCCTGGAGAAACTGGAGCATGAGCTTGCTGATCTTAAGAAGAGAGACACTGAGCTGGAGGAGCTTTCACACACAGAGGATCACATCCATTTCTTGCAGGTATTAACTGCAAAACAGAGAGGTGTTCCTCAGAAATGTGCTTCAGGAAACAATATATACACTATACCTGATGTGGTCTGGCATAATTCATTGCTCTTGGACACCATTTTTCTCCTACCCTTTTCTGTGTAGAGTTTCCAGTCTCTCTGTGTATTTTCTTCATCTGAGGACTCCCCCAACATCACTGCGAATCAACACTTCTCATTTCATGCAGTAAGGAAGTCTCTCTCAGATCTGAAAAATCGAGTAGATGAATTTGTCAAGGAGGAATTCAGCAAAATCATTCACCAAGGTAAAATGAGCTGTCCTGCTGTGAAACATAATGGGGGACATGTTGAGGTCTTAGTCTTCGTTCCCGAGGGTCACAGCTTTGCACGCCTTTGTGTTTTTAACAGCCACCTGATTGATAGTTTTGATAGACCAGACATTTGATAGGCCAGACAATCACATTCATTTCCAAGCTACATAATCTATTTTATTTATAACTCCACAGCTGCAACAGTTCAGAAGATTTTACCCTCAGAGAATATGGCCAGAGAAGATCTCCAAGAAAGTATGTGTATGCACACTCACTCATATTTGAGAAGTCACTGTAGCAACCACAGCAAAATAGTGTATGGTGTTGGAGTGCAAGGAGCTGTAAAATTAGTGAAAATCGATATACACAAACGTACATCTGTGAAGCATGCACGCAGAGAAGCTTCCATGCGAGAACAATTCTTTTTGGTAAATACTGAGACACAACACGTGCAAAATAAAAAAACAACATTACTGGAGTTCCTTGCTATTTTTCTGCTAGTCCATATTTTAGATGTACACCTCTACCAGGTGTATGGACGTCTCGAGCGACTCCGCCACATGTCAGTGGGTAAAAATGCCTCTTCTTGGCTCGCTTAGCGGTCTGGCACAAATGTGATTCTATAAGCACAGTTTGATTACATCTGATACACAAACAGTCTCTCTTTAAAGGTGAGGGTTTCGCTATATATATATGGCACCTGCTTCTTCTTTTTTTAATTGTGAATTTGTGTCTTATTCATTTATTGTGTCATAGCATTTTGTTTCTGTGTCTTCACAGCTTTAATTCAACAATCTGCATCACTGAAAACAGCACAAGAAAATTTACGATATAGGTAAAACACACACAAAATGTGCCATTTTTGGCGCCATCTAAAATATTAAATATAGAAAAGTGTAAAATGGGAAACAAACGCTGACATATTTAATTAAAAATAAGTACAGTCTATACATAAATAAAAAATATATTTTCCTTTTTTTTGAATTACTGTGACTTGACCCTGGATAATAGGGGAGGCAGGGGAAAGGTACTGTATGTGTTAGTGACTGATTACTCTTATGTAACTAAAATATGGGTTAGGAATAGAACCAAATCATTTTTTCCCCCTAAATTGTTATTCAAGAAAATTACTTGTTTACCTGTGTTGGGACTAAGGTGTCTTCATTTTAACGCCCCTTTCATATGGAACATACGCTCAGATGCTTCGGTAATGAAAATAAAAAAAATATTGAAAACAGTATAATCAAGGGCAATGTTGTGTTTTTTTATACTCTGGATCCCAACACAGCATATCATAATGTTAAGCTCTACTACTTTGTGTTTTGTTGACTTTTTGTGTGTGTGTGTGTGTCTTTCTTTCTTAGGCTTTCTGTGCAAACCTATCAGACTCGTGTGTGTGTGTGTTGGGTGAGGGTTGGGTGAGCGCGTGCGTGTGTTGGGTGAGCGCGTGCGTGTGCGTGTGTGTGTGTGTGTGCGTGTGTTGGGTGAGGGTTGGGTGAGCGCGTGCGTGTGTGTGTTGGGTGAGGGTTGGGTGAGCGTGAGGGTTGGGTGAGCGAGCGCGTGCGTGTGTGTGTTGGGTGAGGGTTGGGTGAGCGAGCGCGTGCGTGTGTGTGTGTTGGGTGAGCGCGTGCGTGTGCGTGTGTTGGGTGAGGGTTGGGTGAGCGCGTGCGTGTGTGTGTGTTGGGTGAGGGTTGGGTGAGCGCGTGTGAGGGATGAATTGTCGCTCGGAGGTGCTGGAGGTGTCTCTGGAGGCCCGGCAGGTGGACGAAGCCATGGCGGCGGTGTTGCACACCATCCTGCTGCACCGCAGCACCGGGAAGTTCCACTACAAGAAGGAGGGAACCTACTGCATGGGCACGGTGGGAACGCAGGACGTGGACTGCGACTTCATCGACTTCACCTTCGTGCGGGTTTCCTCGGACGAGCTCGACCGCGTGATCAGGAAAACAGTGGCCGAATTTAAGGTTAAGGTTCATTACATTATTTACATGCATAAAAAAAAAAAAACCCAGAACAAGTTCTAGTATCATGCGATTGTATCATCCAAAACCGCAAAGAACTCACTGTGATGACACGTAAACAGTTCCTTATTATTTTTAATGATGATCATAATTTAAGTTTTTACTGAAATGTTCCACATGTTCTAATGCACAGGTGTGTCCACATCCGCTCCAGAACAGTCTCAGACCACAAAGTCCTGCTTATGAAGTTTAAAGCTCTAAATGGTTTTAGCTCCGGCGTATCTTGCTGATCTTCTGAAGCAGTACAGCTCATCCCGAGCGCTTCACTCAGCTGAGGCAGGTCTACTGTTAATCCTGAGCATCACGCACAGCTCAGCCGGTGGAACATGTTTCTCTTATATCACCCCTAAACTCTGGAACAGTGCTCCAGAGAATGTTAGGAACGCTCTATAGCTCTATAGCTGTTTATAAATCCAGATTATAAACATACATGTTTAATTTAGTTTATTCATAACTGTTGGGTCTTTTATCTTGTTAAATAGATTTTTCATGATTTATAACATTTAACACTATATTTATAGTCAATTCATTAGTGATTGTACATTGTTCTTTAATGTGCTTTGACTTGTTTTGAACTCAAAATTAAAAGTGTTATATAAATAAATGTTATTATTCTTATTTTCTGTTTGTTATGTTAAAGCACTGTAAGATGAATGAAATATGTTATATAAATAAAGTTATTATTAGCATTAATGAGAAAAAAGTTATTTCTGAATGCTTAAAAAAACCAATGAAACAGACAAAATGCTCCTTCACTCGGTCAGATACAGTTGGCTATTTTGTGGCTGCTTTTTTTAAACACGTTCGTTTACGCAGACGAGCTCTCAGTGTGTGACAGCTCATCCTAACTCCTTTTAGCCTCTGTGTGTATGTGTGTGTGTGTATGTGTGTGTGTGTATGTGTGTGTGTGAGTGTGTATGTGTGTGTGTGTGTGTGTATGTGTGTGTGTGTGTGTATGTGTGTGTGTGTGTGTATGTGTGTGTGTGTGTTTATGTGTGTATGTGTGTGTGTGTATGTGTGTGTGTGTGTTTATGTGTGTATGTGTGTGTGTGTATGTGTGTGTGTATGTGTGTGTGTGTGTGTGTATGTATGTGTGTGTGTATGTGTGTGTGTGTGTGTATGTGTGTGTGTGTGTGTGTGTGTGGTATTTTCCATATTGGGTGTGAGAACAGCAGGTGGAAGGAGTCAAGGCCTGGCTGTTCATTTGAACGACGATACAAATGTCAGGAATGACAAGTCTTCCTCCAACTGCTCCCAAATGCCATCACTTATTTCATCAGTTACCTACAGAGGAACAAAAGGGAACGAGGGGAACTAGGAGGAAATTAGTTAAACAAGGGGAACAAGTCTAGTTGCTTTACACCAGATATATAAAAACAGTCACAATTGGCATTTGGTAAGAATTCACACAACTCAGCTCTGTAAAGTTCTAAACAGCTAAGGTTATGGTTAGGGGCGTGGTTAATCTGAGGAGGCGGGGCTAATCTGAGAGGCGGGGTTAGCACATGTCATTTTGATGACAACCTCATTCATATCAATCATAGCTAATCACTCTGACTTGTTAGGAGTAATATGAATTTGATGGCACTTATCCACATACAATCTTAGAAAAATGGATTCCTCATGGGTTCTGTAGAGGGTTAATGGTTCTAGCTTTCTAAAGAAGTTCCACTTGGAACCACTTTATAAAGCTAGAACCATTAACCCTCTACAGAACCCATGATAAGCCCTTTTTTGAAAAGGGAAACCAACTGAGACTTGTATAAATTCCCCCAGAGTGACAACTGAAGAACCCTTAATGGTTCTAAATTTGAGTGTACAGATGGACTTGCAGCTACAAGGTATGAAATGTAATAAGCTCATTATATAATAGTTTATTATATTATTACTAATTGTAATGTCACTACTTTAGTAGTGTAATGTAAAAACACAGCAAAAAGCAGTCAAGTGTTCATCAGTTCGTCCCTTCAGTAACAACAACATTCAAAAGATCCCTTTAAAGTCAGTATTTATTTATTTTTAATTAACAATTTGGCACGACCTCGAAAATAGCTGCCGTGAACGTTCTCCTTCTCAAGGTTTTCTACATAAGATTAGTTTGTTTGGAGTCCAGCGTTACCTTGCTGTTTCATTCGAGATATTTCAGATACTCTACATACTTTTCTACAGATAGATGATTACACATGCGTTACTTTAATTCCAAATCCCACATATTTCACTATTTACTCCAGACACTTTACATGGGCATCTCATAAAACAACGTTCCTCCATAGACTTTACTCTAGATACTTTTCTCTAGATCATTTACTCCAGATATTTTATTCAAATATGTCCACCTTCAGCTATTCAATGATAGATTCTTCACTTTGCAAACAGTGTATTTAGATAAATATATACACATCGATTACCAAGAGTAAATCCATAAATTCACTCCATATTGACTTTTTCTTTAAGGTTAAATCACTTTGCTGCAATAACACAGTAAATAAAGGCAGTGGTGATGTGTTTGGATAATGACATGTGGTCTTTGACATGTGAACACACACACACACACACTTTACCACACACACACAGGTCTTCACGCACACACCGACCGGCTCACCACTCATCTGACCTTTACTGTTTACATTCCACTATAAAATGTGTGAAACCAGTCATTCTGACCCAAACAGAAGATAGAGAACATAAAGGGTTGATGTGCCTCCTCTGCATGAGACAATCACGTGATGTTCAATCCCTTTACCCCAGTAATACAGTAAATAAATACACATAAGGCTAGTTTGGACAATGACATGTGGTCTTAACACATACACACACACACACACACACACACACACGCTGATCTTAAGATAGCAGGCCTTCACACTCTGACCGGCTCACAGCATCT
>JAOUQW010049834.1:0-15708 GCA_028565825.1 Olivaichthys viedmensis | reverse complement strand
CCACACACACACTCTCTCCCACCCCACCACTCCCACGCCCACTCACACACACACACACCCTCTCTCTCTCTCACACACACACACACACACACACACACACACACACACACACACACACACACCTGTTACAAGATGAATGTTCTCAAACTTCGGGTTCAAGATCAGATGCTGCCATTATTTACAGGATAAGAAAATAATCCTGTTTTTTGTGATTCTTTTCATCTTGCAGAAATACTATGAGAAGCTCAACACTCAGAGTGGTAGCTCAACTCAGACATCATCCACTCACTGTTCTGCATCTGATTAAGTAGACCAATAGCTTCTATATTTTATTTTGTGTCAATTCTGTTAAACTGGTCCAATGTTTTGTTGTAAAAGTTAGATTTTTTGTTTGGTAACTACTTAAGTTCATATTGAAAACCTAATTGAAATTGAAAAATAAGGAATTAATTTAGTTGTTACACAGAATAAATAAACATGTTTTAGCAAATGACTACAGTATGTTTTTATTTACCATTACACTTAATTTCCGCTTTGTGTGCACCTAAGTAAAATTGTTGATGTTTTTTTGTTTTTTTTAGTGTCAGCTTGCTCGAAACAGTTGTACTCGATTTTTTTGTGTTTTTAAGAACGAGATAAAAGTAAAAAAAACATATAAAAAAGGGAAATCTGACCAACTGAACCAAAAAGTACATAAACTACATTGAGGTGTGGTTCCTTTAAAAAAAAAAAAAAAAAAAAAACTTTTAAATTTTTTTAATTTATTTATTTTTTTGTTATAAATAGTCAGGTCTGTCATTGGTAAAATAATGTGTATCCAAGACCAAAACACAAAGGCGTCTAAACTGCTGTCAAATTAATATGGCCTGACGAGTATTCCACTCTCTCTTTGAGCTGTAATTACATGTGCAGTCAGTCACCTTGTAGCAGTCATTAGGTTTGTTTGCACTGTATTGTCAAATATCAGCAAAGGAATGTGTTAACCAAGACCATGTGTACCTTATAGTTTCAACGCCAGGTTAAAGTCAAATATCTTCTATGGTCTCCTTGATTACCAAATTTTAAAATACTTGCATCTTTAATGCAAGCTTCTGGAGTGCAGAGTGCAGAGCCTTCGACCTCCTTCATCCAACAAGGAAATGCTTTCCTCTTGATGGACTGTTTACTATCCTACTGCACACAGTCTACAACAGGTTTGTCAGCATTCCAACAAGGACTGAAGCTGTTCTGAGGGCATAGGGTGTCTTTTACATTTTGCTATACAAATTAGGATAATGGGACATGTTTGATTATTGGGTGGGAGGGTCTAGGCTTGGTTTTAACATTGGTAGGGACCACTAGTAATGAATGGCTACACCCCCCTCCAGTGTTCTAGTGGTACTTGGGATTGTAATTCAAATTGGACGACATGTGACAGGGAAATTTCACACTTCTCAGATTGTGTTTACCGTAAGGAATGGTTGCTGGAAAGGGTGTGCCAAAGCAAAACAAAGTTACAAAGAGTGGTAAGACCTTGGCCGTGTACCACCTTTTCAAATTCGATCAGCCCAGAGAGAGAATATAATGTACCATGGTTTTTATTTCATTGTATACCGACAGAAGCCCTAGTGGTGGCTGGCGAATAAATAATGTTTCACTCCTATAGCTGCATGTTTCTTAGCTTTGTTGAGAATGTAGGTTTCACTTTGGTCATCATTTGGTAATTTCTGCTTGCCATGATATATTATGAATATTGCGCTAGTTAATGATCAGGTTCATGTTTGGCTTCCCTTCTCCCACCTGCGTCCTTGGTGTTTGTTATTTAAAAAAAAAAAAATCAGATGATGACATTAAGCTTTTCAATTAGCATTATATGCTGCAGCAAAATCAACAAATATGCTAGATTCTCAGATAATAAGAAATGCAAGCCAAGTACATGTGTAAATGTGTGTAATGTGTGTGTATATGGTTTGAATATAATTAGACATGGCTGACCAGTTGTGAAGATGGGCAGACTCACATTATATTTGAGGTAATTTGGTGTATATGCAATCTGACCAGGCAAAATGTCTTTGGTGACAAACCTCATGACTGCTTCAGTGAAAATGTTCATTACCGGCCAAACCTACGCCGGCTCAGAAAGGGAAAACTCCAGGAAGATGATGCAATTAAGAAAATAAAATGAATATATACGTAGTCATACATTATTTACTAAAATAAACAAAACACAACTTCTCGTCTCCTGCTTCAGAAAGCACTCTCTGTGTCCCCATTTCTCATAACTAATATCTCAGTAATAGCTGAAGTCATTGTCTAAAGTAATAGTTAAGGCAAATTCTGAGCTTTGAAACACAAATGAAACAGATAATTAACTTTGAACAAAAAAAATTTACAAAAAATGAATCAGAACAAAACCCCTGAACTCTCACTGAACACCAGAAACTTTCCAGTTAAAGGACAATACAGACATTTTAGGTTTTGAACTGCAGGAAAGATCATGTCATATGACATTTCAACAGCTTCTCAATTATGGGGTTGGTGCAGCCACTGTTGTCACACTTGTCAGAGCGAGGTCCTGGCCCGCACTTCTCAGTTGTTCCACCTTTTAGAGCTGGACACAGGAACTTGTACTGAGCCTGGGCGCTTAAAACTAAGATAAAAATGTGTAGATGGTAAAATATTGATAGTGACTGTATATTTAATTTCTTAATTGCAGTGTAATTTTTTGGAAGTCATTCACACAAATCCTGAGTTTCATTTTTGGTGTGCATAATTATGCCAAAGGTTAACCAACAGTTAATCTACATGTGATCTACTAGTCTAAAATGTCCAAGTCACCTTTTAATAAAATTTATTTCCTAAAATCTTGTCATGTTTTTTTTTCTGTTAGGTGTAGTTCTAAACTCTTTTTGATACTAAATATCTGGGTGTATTCTAGTTCATTCAAATTCTCTAAAAAGCTATTATGGAGATAAATGGTACTGTAGGATACTTACTAATGTCATCTGCCCGTTTAATGAATTTCAGGGTGCTATCTCTCGTATTGTAATGCTTTTCATGCTCCATCATTGTCTGATCAGCATCTCAGTCACTGCTGTCTGTTGCTTGTTTAAAGTCCTGGGGAACACAGTTTAAAATATTTTGCATTATACCACACTTAAGTGTTAGATAAACTATAAAAAGAAGAATGAAAAAAGACAAACATTATAAAACACTCCTCAAAAACCAGTTGATCAGACCTGTAAACTGTCTAGAGGTGATCCTACGGGTCCGCTTGATTGACACCTCTGTCCTAGATATACTCTAGGTTTGCTTTCGCTCTCTGTTCTTTTTGATAAAGGCTATTTGGAATGGACAAGCGACATCAGCCTTGTGATTGGTGAACGTAAAAATTTACACAAGATTCACACAAGATGTGGACTGCCCAATTTACTTCCAAAGGGGAGAAATTCTGGCAAAGAACAGGTAGGCATTATCAAATCATAATTAGGCTACTCATACTTTGTACAGTACATGCATATTGTGTGCCCACAAGATCAACATTAACCTAATTAGAATGCAATCACGGATTTAATTTTCCTGTAAGAAATCCCATGCCTATTTGGTAAACCTTTCAGATAAGCTATTCAAATTGATGGCAAAATAATATATCGTCGCTGTCCAAAGAAAAACATGTATCTCCACTTTTTGCGTTTTTTTACTTTATTTCATATATGGAATGTGGGCAAAAACCTCCATCTAGCCCACAGCAGTTAACATCTAAATGACCCATGAAAAGCTGATAAATCACACCGTCAATTTCAGATGTATTGTGTATGATTAATGATATGAAAAGTGTTTTTTCGTGTTCCTGAAAAACATGTATCTCCAAAATGTTTCATTGGACAGCGACGATATGCAGGTTGGAGCTGCTGAGGTAAGTCTATTTAGCCTACTTTAATACTCCTCTGGGAAACTACATGAAGTTTACTCATCTAAGGCTTCTTTTGTGTTGCAATGGTCATTAGTTATAATAAAATAGCCTAAATAGACAAACCTACTATATTTATTAGTTTTCATTGGATACTTATTTGAAATCACCATTTTATATTGTCTTAAATTTGATGACATTATTTCGTTGCATGATACATTTATTTATTTATTTATGCCAAAAAAACGATAATATAGGCTATGCAAATCAGTCCATTACACTCGACCACCAACTTCCTATGTTGTTTTACATTTTCAGTTGTTTTATGCAAAATGCTTGCATTTACACTTGTCTCAGACCATGTTCAAACTGCAAACTCATGTGCCTATATAATAAAAAAAATTAGAAAATTACTGCTCAAATCCGATTTTTTTGTTCACATTATCGTTTTAATGCAGGGTGCCCGTCTAGCAGGTATGGCTAGAGGGTCACCCTGCTTAGATGGAAAGAAGAGATAGAAGTATATTTTTTTCTAAAGTGTAAGCTAATTTCTTTAGATTATAATTAGGGTACCGTCTGTTAACACAGCTGACCCGCAAAATGGAATTAAATAGCCTGTTAAATAAGACAGGCTACCTGTCCACATAGAGAATATCCCAGCTAACAATTTTCGGTTAGCAGAACATTTTCTGAACTTTACGATTCTAGGAACATTTGGTTCCAGAAACGTTCAATTTGTCAAGTTTTCTGGGTGTTCTGAGAGCATTTTTACATAACACTTATGATAAACGTACCTAGAACGTTGCTACAACATTTTTAGTTTTACACTAACATTTCCATAATGTTATTTTTTAGTCTAACTGGGAACGTTGTGTGAGCAACATTCTAATAACATTGCAAAGCAAACCATTATTACAGCAGATGTTTTCAGAACATTGCTGGAACCATATTTTCGGAACATTACAATCTGACCTTTTTTAGAACCTGTTGAATACTTACTGAACGTTCTAATAACGTTCTCTGTTAGCTGGGTACCAGTTTAGAGATTATGCTCAACAGGTAATTTGAGCGAAATGGCCGGTGATACAGAAAATATCAGATCTTTTAGATCTGATAGATTTCAATGTCTGCAGGGCTGAGAATTTTGTCGTACGAAAAGAACCAATAGCTGATCTTATTTAATGTAACATCTAATGGACATCTAGATGTTGAAAAAGTTACTTGAAGTTTAGGATAAAGATCACGCCTGAGGCCCCACATCTAACGTCCTATTAATGTCTTACCCTTCTAATAATCATCGGACACGGTGTCTGGTAAAATATATTCACTTAAAATACATATAACATTTAAAGTAAATAAAGTACATTTCTGTCACTCCTTCTATATAATAGTGCAAGTCTCTTAAATGAAAATTGATGATATGCTTAAGAAAAAATGTCTTTGTTTAAATGTAGATGTTTAAGCACACTGCCACAGGTTGTTGTGCGCTTTGATAATCTACCGCTAGCCGCGAGCCACTGCTGTGGAACCAGACCTCCTTCCAGACCTCTGTTATTGTTTTCTAACTAATCACAGCTGCAAAGGTCGTGTTCAAAAGACGAGACAGGAATTCAAATGGGATTTGCGCAGTTTGCTAATTGGTTCCCCATTCTCTTTAATATCCACTTTTGTATCTGAGAAAAGTAGACAGCTAAGTATAGAGCTTAGTGATCGACGTCATGGGCTTGTTTGTCATGCTTTAAAGTGAATCAAAGGAGAAGCAGTTGTTTTCGTGACAAAACTCCAACTGTGTTATTGACACGTAAAAGAAGCATGTGTTTAAGCATATAAGCATGTATTTAAGCAATCAATAAGCATAGGTTATCTCTGAAACTTTGCTTCTCTCGCTTGTCCTCCACACACGATATCGGTAAAATGACAGTCCACTGTGGCTTATTTTTGTTCTTGTTTTTTACTCTGTCTGTCATGGGTGCTGCTGTGGCAGTTTATAACACAACATCAGCTTGCCACCATAATGACTCGATCACAGGAAACACCAGGTTTGTATGAAGACGCGTCAACTAGCTATGCTGGCTATCTGACTAGATGACTGACGAACCCTAAAGTAATGGCGGATCAGCCATTAGGCACTGCGCCATGACGTCACAACCCCAAGCCCTATACATCTGAAGAAAGCCGCCGCCGCTCGCTACAGGGGTTGTTTGAGGGACGGACTCTCTGAACGGTCTTACAGCCGGAACCTTCTGCTGATGGAGCTTACACAGAACATCCAGTCGGATATAATTCATTTCACTTTATGGTGTCATTCTTGTATAGCCCAAAATTGAAGTGTTTCGCGCAACAGTCGTAATTAACACCAGTAATAGCTGTCGCTACCCGATCCGCGCACCCTGCCCGATTTGTACCGCGCATGCGCGAACGGCTTTACGCTCCTATTCGATACATTGCGCCCTTCCATATTAGGCTACTGAGGTGTGCTACTTGCAGAAATGTGAAAAAAAAAGAAAAAAAAACCACTGTTTGGAAATGCCATAACACCTTTGCAATTTTATGCAGCGACTCAATGTGCAAGTAAAGTATTTTATGCTGGATTTTCATTTTATGTTACTTGCTATAAACATAACTGTGTCCATAAGACCGCAAAGCTTTATCCAAGGCTTGATTTTTTGTTTCCTATTTAACTCTCTTGAGTCCATTTCCCTGTGCCTTAGCATTACAGACTTTAACTTCTCTTCCTTTTTAAACTAGTCTATATAATAAAGCAAATCTCATGGAGCAATTCAACATGGTGTAAAGCAGGGGTTCTCAAACTTTTTGCCGCCAGGGACCACTTCCAGTGTAAAAACAATCTCCCCCCTAAGTGCACATGAGCAGCACATGAGTATAATCCAACTATTTAAATATTAGGTGCATTTGTCAGATGAGTACCATCTTATTAATTTATTGGAACCATTGAAGCATTTTATTCTTAGATTTTCCACCCAAACCAGGTACACTGTGTTAAAATGTAGATTTTAACATTTTGTATCATATTAAAAGCACTTTTCCTAGTTGTATTAAACTTTCCATTAGTTGATGTTCTTTATACTTGCTATTAGGCTTTAGATAAAGAGTAGACATACTACAAAACTGAATTCAGGTCCTACAGGCTGTATAAAAAATTATACCGGAATAAGTATAGATTAACTTTAAAAAATACTTAAATAGCATTTGAGGCCTGTTAATTCAGTTGGAGTTTTTCTTTTAAAGATCTAAGCACTATCTGGATAAAACAAACATTAATAAAGCACTAATCCAAGCTTACGTTTAATCATTTGGCAGGAGTGGCAGGATTTGAACTCACATCCTTAAGAGCAATAGCCCAAAGCCTTAACCACTTAGCCAACACTGCTTACCAATGTTACTTATTTTAAAGACCTCTTTTAAAGATTTTAATTGGTGTTGCATACAACTTGATTGTAAAGCAAGTCAGATCAGCTGACATGTGACCGAGGGGAATTCTACACATTTTTCAGATGGTGTTTATTGTAAGGAAAGTTAACTCAAAAGGGAGTGCCAAAGTTTCAGAGGGTGATAAGACCTTTGGTTATACACTGGCAGTCTTTTATTTAACAAGTTTTCTTTCAACATCTATAAAGTACAGCACCAACGTTTAAAGCCTGTGTTTCACCCAGAAGGTTAGATGTTTTTTCCAGACAATAAGTCACACCAGAGTATGAGTCCCCCCCGCCCCCTTCAAATTCTGTCTGCCAGGTACAAGTATGTGTTCTTCAGAAGCCACAAGCAATCAGATTATACATGTTTGTTGTTTAGTAATAATAAATAAGTAATGCAAGCTAAGTTGTGTAAATGTTTGTAGTATGTATACAGTGTAAAATATAATTAGACATTGCGGTCCAATTGTAAAGATGGGCAGGTTGGCATTAGATTTGTGCTAACTTAGTGTAGGCCTATATGCAATCTGACCAGCCAAAATGTGTTGAGTGAGAAACATCATAAATGCTCAGAAAGGAAAAGCTCTGGACCCACGACACAATGACAAAAATATATGTCAAATATATGGTTATTTATACATTATATACAGTAAAATAAACAAAAATGTAGCCACAAATCTATAGAGAGTTCTCATGCAGATGTCCCCAACTCTTCCTCTTCTTCTCTAGAAACAGGAAATCACTCTCTTTTCATAGCTTTAATATCTTAGCAATAGCTGAAACCATTATCTGAAGCAATAGCTAAGGCTAATAACAAATACTCAGCTCTGAAACACAAGTGAAAACAAATAATTAACAAAACGCTTTCACACCCACTCAATATCAATCAACATTAATTCACCATTTTATCTAACTAGTCGCTGACCAAAATTACATATGAGTTTAACGAAATGGGTCAATTTATACTTAATTAACTAGACACCATAACCACAAAACCACTCTCACAAACATGTACTTATAATGACCGGGCTTTCTCTTCATGGTTCACTTCTCTTTAATTGATATTGCATGGCTTACTGTTTTTCATGTTCTACCACACCAGATTCATCTCATCCCCTAACTAATAAGCCATTCCTTCATGAGCTGCATGAGATTTGTCAGAGAGGAAAATACAAAACTGCAATGCAGATGTACTCCAGGAGTAGTATTGGGTAACATTACCATTATTTGTGAAATTAAAAAACTAGAAATAGTACAACAGGAAATGGAGGGGAAAGATAATTTGTTCTTTATTCAGTCACTAGAGTAAAGAGAATTTTAATTCAAAAGTAAAAAAAAATAAATCAACCAGAGGACAAGTGACAAGACAGTATATCTTTATTTAGTCATTAATAATAAATTAATTTTTATTTAGTCACAAAATTTATATTATTATTTATATTAAGACACAAAAACTAAATTATGCCCAGAGAACCAAGATTTTGTGCCTAAAACTGTGCCTTCTTTTGTTTATTATATGCCAAGATTTCAGTAGCCTACATTCTCCAGGTTGGAATGGACGTTTGCCGAGGCGCAACACCATCTGAGCAAGCTACAAAGTGTGTGCTTGTTTTTAGGCAAACAGGAGTGAGTTTTAAGCAATAAAAGCAGAATTCAACCTGGCAGCGATTACATATGATATTCTTACATCCTGTTGTGTCATGCTCCACCAGGTTTCCACATGTAGGACAAGCTCGCAAGGAGGGACATTTTAGGTTTTGAACTTCAGGAAGGATCATATCATGACATTTCAACAGCTTCTCAATTATGGGGTTGGTGCAGCCACTGTTGCCACACTTGTCCGAGGAAGGTGCTGGTCCTTCCCACGGCTTTAGACACTGCCAGCAGAACTCAAACTGCTCACCAGTTTCTGCTGTACAGATGGTGCAGCATACACACAGGTTGGTCAAATCCTGCCTCTCAACAAATGACTTGCAACCAGGACACTTGAACAAAAAAAAAAGATAATAAAATAATGATTATACATGAATAGCACATTTAGCTAGCTAGGTGTAAGCATGACATATCTTTAAACAGCAATCATCTGACTAGATTGATTAGAAACGGCAGTTTTAATATATGAACATTAATCTTCATTTTAATCTGAGTGCCTGCAGATCTCAGACCATCTACCGAGCACTGTGCAAATGAGTGAAACCACTGAAAGTAACTTTCTCCCCCCCAAAAAATAAGTTTTTTGGGAGAAAGTCGATGCCTGAAACACCACCTCCCTGCTAGTTTGCTTCTTATATATTACCATCTCCCCCTTCCGTTTCCTTGTGACAAAGCCCACCATCAAACCCACAATCTCTCTGTCCCCTTACTACTAACTCTGACTCCTATGCCCTGGTGTTCTAGCATAAAGCAGAAGCCACCCAGAATTACTGACCAAGTTCTAAGAGCCCTTATAGTTCCTCAGTCCCTTCCACTATTGATTGAATGCATGGTTTGCACTCACTTAATTAACAGAGTACTCACTGAGTTGTATTCACAGTACTCAGCTGCTGCCAGCACAGCCATGGTCTCCTCAAAGTGGCTCTGCTCATCTTCAGTCAGTAAAGCCATCCTCCTCACTTCCACATATGGCCACTCAGCTCCACATTTCTCAGTTGTTCCATCTTTTAGAGCTGGACACAGGAACTTGTGCTGACCCTGGGTGCGTTAAACAAGGATGAAAATGTGCAGGCAGAAAAATCTCTAGTAACAGTAACTTATATTATGTGTAAAACTTTGTATCAATTATGTATTTGTATTTGTCTTATACAGCAAGTCTTTTAAAAAATGTGTGCAACTGAGGTATTTACAATGGCCTGTAAGTGCAAAACACTTTAACAAACCAAAAGCACAACAGCAAAACCAAAAACACAATAGAAAATTCAGAAACACAACAGCAAATGTGAAAACACAACAGCAAAATCCAAAACGTCCTTATTGTACATCAAATGTTTACAGTAAGAGGAAATATGAGCCTAAATGATGCTTCTACTGATGCTTTTATTCGTGCTTATTTTTTTATCAAGGGCATTCACGCGCTGTAGCCAATCACCTATGAGCATGTGATGTTCAATAAGGACCCTCTCCGTGTTGATGGGTTTCTGATTTTACTTTTGTGTTTCCGAATGTGCTGTTGTGTTTTTGGTTTTGCTGTTGCGTTTTTGGTTCGTTAATGTGTTTTGCACTTATGGGCCACCGTAGGTATTTGCTCATTAGGAGCAAGCCATGTTTAGGCATGAAGCAGTCCTTTCCACTCATTGCAAATGCTAAATATAGCAGGTATGACTGTTTGTTTTTCCGCAGCACTGACTGTTAACTGATTAAGTAGCCCACCTGGTCCAATAGACTGCGACACCAGGCTGTGAGGGATTCTGGCGTGACAGCGTGGCCACAGGACATCTCTGCTCTCTGCATGTTGGGATCATCATCAAGGGCTAAGAGGACAGATAAGAGCATCGATAAGATGGTTTCAATAAATGCTAATTGATGATAACAAATTTATCACACATACACATCTATATAATGCTTGTTGTACTGTTCTGCCATCTCCACATCAGTGTTAGAATTACGGGGAAGCCAGGGGGAGCTTAGCTCCTCCAAAAGAGACTTTCAAATTCTGGGGTGTGTTTCTCAAAAGATTCTTAGCGCTAAGTACTTCTTTAACTTAATCTTAAGAATGTTCTGTATATAATGAGTGTTTCCCAATACCTACAACGCTACAATGGTGATTTAATCAACTTGAGCTAGATATGATTTGTCAGGTCTGCATGAATTGTACAGGAGGTCAGAGGGAATTGGGGTGGCAAGGCTTATTTCAAGAGTGGCAGCTGTCACCCAGTGCCACCCATCTGGCCATGCCCTTGATGGCATGTTAATAGAGATAAATAGGATATCCAGGGATGAAATAATGACCATACTTGGTTGGGTATCGAAGAAACCTACAGAGATTTTGCACTTAGTCCCAGTCTCACGATGCAGCCCCTTATAGAGCTATACCACGGGTGAATTCCTGTGGACCATTGGTGATGCCCATGAGCTTAGCAAGCCTGCTGTCTCCATATTTGTGCATTCAGTGGCACACTGCTGCTGCGCCGTGTAAGTTGGAATAGTTTGCATGAAACAAAAATACATTTTTATGCCACTGGAAAAATGCCTGTTGTAGGTGCAGTGGATGGGACACTCATCCCTAAAATAAAGGAGTATTCCAATAAAGGAGTATTCTATATGCCAGTGTGACAACCAAGGACACTCTACAGACATTGTGGCCAAATTACTGGGAAATACTCCTGAGGCCTTCATCTGGGCCAACTGCAGCCTGCCAGAGAGTGAAGAATGGAGGATTCCATTACTCCATTTCATTAGGCTACTGGATTTACTCTCCATGTCTATTTGCTAATACCAGTTGCTCACCCATAGCTGAGGAGCATTCCTGACAGCTCACACAAATTGGCTTACAGCATGGTGGAAAGAGCAATATAGAATGCTATTTATTGTCACATATACAAGTGCTCTAACCACTGAGCCACCACTGCATATGAAAATGGTGATTTAGACACCTTGACAAGTCAAGAGGCATTAGAATAATACCAAAGAGGAGAAAAACGAACACACCTCTCTAATGTGGAAAGCCAGAAGGTGGAAGAGATAGAAATGGAAGGAACATCAAGCTAGAGCGGAAGCAGAACTGAGAGTTATGAGAGAAGATTTTATGTAATGCTTGGTCTTTGTGTTCTGATCTTTTTTTCATGTTTTCACACTCTATCATGAAGTGTCAATTTTAGGAGCAAAGCAAGAAAACATAAACTCATATCCAGATGTACAAAGAATAACCCAACAATGTACACAAAGAAAATTCCTAACATACATAAGGCTGTGTATATGAAAAGAGAGTCAAGTTTATTAATTTATGGTCAAAATAGGCAAACCAGTTTTTATTTAGTGAATACAAGCTTAGATTTTACACTCTCTTTGTACAGTGGGCAAGATGGTTGGTACCGATATTGAAAACCTTTCATGTTGTGCCCAAGGGCGATTCTAGGGTTCAACCCTTAGGGGAACTCAGCCCCTAATAAGAATGTATGATTTGCAAACAATGAGGAAATAGAAATACTTCCGCATCTGAATGTAAAAGGGCACTGTCACCTTTGTGTGTGTACGTGTGTGTGTGTATTTGTGTGTGCATGCATGTACAGTACTTCACCTTTCTTTCTATCAGGGAATATGCAAAGTTGCTGGAAATGATAGTTTGAAAATACCAAAAAATGTGAAAGGTTTAAATCGATTAGCATCAATTAATTAATTACTGTTCCCTAAAACAAAACACCACAAGGGTGTTTGCACCCAAACTGGTGAACTAATAACACTGACTCTCAATATGCAATCAAAAAGGGGTCTAGCAGGGTTTTGAGATCTGTTTATGAAGGTTCCAACTAAAGATAGTGAAACAGCCTACACTTTCCCAAAAAAGAATATAGTCTTTGTGGACAAAACAATCTGAAAATGAACAATAAAGTGTAGGAATAAAGCAATTATAATCAAAGTGTAATCAGGAAAAAATATTTGAGATCTACTGCAATAAACATGGACAACACAGCTGCTGGTATTTTTCAGATTACTTCCTCTAGCCATTTCAGCTATTTTGTCTTGAGTACCTGCTCACTTTTTCACCTGGCCACTTTATAGAGTTAAGAAGTGCCTAACTTGACAACAGCTATAAATCATACGCAGCCATTTATAAATCAGAGTAGGCTACTCTGGCCAAAACAGCACAAATTTAGCCTGCTAGTTCATTTTAATGCAAAAAGCTGACAAAGTTTCTATAATGTTAGCTAAGTTGCAGTGAGCTGGTGACTGATGTTTTTTATTTTGGCGTGTGTAATATAATCGGCTGCAATGATATAACGTTACCAAAGACCACATTATCGGTCAATACCTAGCCAGGTTTTGCTAGGTCTAGCAAAAATTTCCAGCCCAATTTCTGCTTAAAAGTCTGCCACAGGAAAGTGTCTAATAATAGGCTATAATTTGGGAGAAAATTAAGAAGAAAATGTACCAGGCTTGCTACTCTGCTGTGACCATCTTTTAGTTATTACAAGCCCAAACTGTGGAATTCCCTCCTATAATACCTGAGAAGCTTAGAGTCACTTTCAAAGAGCTTAAAAATGACTTTTAGTAGGCTATGGCTTTTCAGTTTTATGCCCCATTAACTGATTAATTTTAATTGTGTGTATTTCCCCCCTTTGAGTTTCATTCATTTATTTATTTATTTGTATGTATTAGATGTTTTATCTTTCCTTTGTTATTAATTTCTGTTTTAAACGTTTTTGTAAAACATTTTCACGCTTCGTTGGGATCCGGGGGAGAGACACATGCACAAAGCCACTGAGTAACATGCTTTTTATTTTAAAACATTAAACAGGAAACATACAGGCACGAACAAACACACTCTACATGCAACATGACATGGACATCGACTGACACAGAACACTGAAACACTCGGGATCTAAATGCTTTCATTAACGAGGGAGACTAACAGGAAACAGGTGGATGCACTTGACTGAACTAGACAGGGCGGGACCTAGACAGACACATAACACAGTCCGGGGAATCGAACCGCACCTCAGCGAGGCGGTGTGCGCGTGACAAACATCTTGAATCATATGTTGTTCTTCTTCTTGTTCCTCTTCTTCTTCCTCTTCTTCTTCTTCTTATTTCACACAATGGAAGACATTATGGCGCCATACATCCCCACAGAATAAAGAACAAGGAAAATAAACCTAGACCACTTCTTTCCTTTTTCTTTTTTTCAGTCAAGACCGTTTAATTGTATTTTAACACTACAATGATGTGTCTCTGTTATTAGGTTGCAGCACCAGGATCAATGTTCATAAAACGTTGAATTTTCATTTAATCTGTCTGCCATAAAATAGTTTTAAGGTAATTTGTAAAAACCTGCACCCCTAAATAAGGTCTTGCATCGCCAATGGACGTGCCTTTAAGAGCAACTTGCTTTGCAAGAATCTCCCATTTTGCTTTTTAATATCATTATATTAACATAATATAATTTTATTTTTCCTCATAGCTTCCTTTTTATTGTTGCGTCTTGATCCCTCTAACTTCTTTTTCTATATGCACCCGGTTGCCATTTTTGTGGAGTTGCATAGGCCTACACAATTCAAAGTGCAATGTCATCTCCCCTTTTCTTTTTTATTCCGTGCATGACAACCTGCCACGAGAATTAGAAAATAACATATCTTGTTCTCCTCCCGAAGCAAATGTAATTTCTACTGAAAATGATTGATTTCGCTTATGTCTATTCTCCGCCGTGTAAAAAAACAACCTATCTATCGGTGTCTATTTATACTGTTGCGATCGCTGATCCATGTATAGAATTTAACACCGGACTGTGAGCCGACTTGTGCTGCTTTTCGCCTGACGGGTTGGGGGCGGAGTCATTTTATATTCTCTTATTTATCAGTGGTAGGCAATATAGGCTACGCTTTGGTTGTTCCCCATGAATTAATTTATTTTTTATTATTTATTTTTTAGTTTTATGATGATTATGATCCAGTAGGAAATGTAAAGAGTAGGCCTATGCATTACAATCAGCCAAAACAGGAAAAGACTGCAGTTCTGCATGCGTATTTTCTGTGTTTCTTGCACACCTAATGATTTTTGGTATCTTAAATGTAGTAATATATTTTTTTCTTGAATCAGAAGTGTACGTTTGATTTAATCTTATATTAGTATTAATATTATTATTATTATTACTATTATTTCCTTATTAATTGAATCTGTTGCTTTGCATAGCCTCTCTATCTCAATGTCTCCAGAAGAGCTTCCCTCTTTAATAATAAATAAATAAATAAATAAATATTCATCCATCTCTGATCATTAAAGGAAGACATAGGGGTTAAATGTGCGCTCACGTTTTGTAGGCTATTAGAACAGTAGGAAATGGCGAGCCTAAGAAGCGAAAAGAAAGCTTACACAAATCCGTGTAGTTATAAACACTTTTCAAAACTAAAAGTATGCGTGTGTTCTAAGCTTATTAAAATATGTCGTTCTACTTACTAATGTCATCCGGCCGATTCACGAATCTCAGGGTGCCGTCCCTCGGGTCGTAGCGCTTTCCTCGCTCCGTCATTGTCTGATCAGCAGTCTGAGTTTAAGTTTCGTTTTAAAACAAAAAAACACATGCTTTCTTGGAAAGGAGTGTCTTACCAGTACAACGAATATTCATCAAGCTTGACTAACTGGTGGCAAAATAGTATAGGCATTGCGGAGGCCTAGATCTGTTTAGGCACTTTGGTTGGAACTTAAAATGCTTTTCTCGGAAAATAGGCTACACGA
>JAOUQW010049812.1:0-15710 GCA_028565825.1 Olivaichthys viedmensis | reverse complement strand
GTTATGTTAAATGTTCCCAGCTGTTCGTCGTCTGTCTCCCTGTGATTCGACATGTTTAAACACCCGCTTGTTCCCGTCCTGTGTTGTCTTCTGTTGTGTGTCACCACGCCTGTCGCGGCGTGTATGGCTTCTGTTTAAACCCGTTTCTGTTCAAATTAAATATGTTGATTGTTCAGAGCGCAATCCCGACAAATATTTATTTAAAGGGCTTTACAGTATGTGTAAAAACATGATAAACAGGAAGAACAAGGGAAATAAACTCAGGGAGAGAAAGAAAGAAGGGATCAGGGAGAGAAAGAAAGAAGGGATCAGGGAGAGGGAGAGAAAGAAAGGTGAAAAAGAGAAAGAAATAAAGAAAAGAATGAAGAGATAGACAACACAGAAACAATGCTGACTCAAACACAGGAAGAAGAAAAAAGCGTTTAGGCACTGACATTTTCAGCCCAGAAAAAAGAGCTCTTTAACACTTTGACCTGTTCTCTTCCTCTCTCCGTCTCTCTCCGTCTCTCCGTCCAGAGTATCTATGTGAGCGTTTCCCCCGCATGAAGCTGGACGAGGACGGACCCAACTGGAAGGCGTGTGTGTACGCCATCAACAGCGCCATCCGAAAGACCAGACACACTCTCAAGAAATGTCACACACAAGCGCGAGAGGCGGCCCTGATGACATCATGACCCCAAACGCAGCATGCTAATGTGCTAACAACATTCTCTAGCTCGTCGGTCTGCAGCAAAACCATTTTGTGACTGGACATTAGAGCAGAAGGAGGACTGTGTGTTCCAGTGACTGTCTGTCAAGCAGCTGCAGAGGTGCTGATGATTTTTTTTATTTTGTGTGTGTGTGTATCTGTTCAGACTAAAGTTCTTACATAAAATTAGGTCTTTGTTGGATTTTTACATAAAAATACACAAGCAATACAGCAAAAATCCTTTATTTTTATTTATTAGAATATAGAGACATTTAACGAATATAACTTGATTATGAATAAAAAAAATTGTAAAAAGTAAATGCTTTATTCAGCTTCATACAGATGTTTTCTTTAGACAGACGGAGGTTAAAAGCTGAAAAAGGAGTAAAAAGACTTTGCGCATACTCTCTGGAAGTTAGTGTCCCCCATAAGCTCACATTTATTTTAACGACAGAATTGAAGTTTTAACAACACGTGATTTTTCTTAATATAATGCATTAATGTTTAAAAACAAAGTCTTACTATGTGACTCCATAATACACTGGAACCTGTAGTTTCTTATACACTCATTAATTCACTAAAACATGGGCTTTCTTTTCAATATGACTGAGTCGCCTTACTATAGCCTAACTGAACTTCAACGTCAATAAATAGCACAATCTAGCAAGCTAACGCAGCTAGCTAATGTTTGCAGAGAAAACAGGCTAGTTCATTTAGCCACTTCGCTGTGGATAGAATGACATTGTGAGCGGTCCAGCTATGGAGGCACATGCCTGAACACATGCCTGAACACATCCAACACATCCACCACCATCACGACAACAACCAACACCACATATAAAACTTCTGCATGTGTAGCTGGCAGGGCAGGGTGAGAAACGTGACCCAGTTCCAGCACTGCGTAATGGTCAGATTCAGATTAAATAAATGAATCGTTCCATTACACAAACATTTCACCAGCAATGAAACATTTCTCTCATTTTCTCTTCATTACTAGCTCCTAATAGAAATCTGGGTTTTATGTTCTTGCACATGCTCTGTACGGAATAGTTAATACTTTGTTTATGTACTTAAGTATTTTTTGGGAATATTTCTACTTTACTTGAGTAGAAATGCTTCTGTCAACTTTAACCTAAAGCAAGTGCTCTCCTCCGATACATTTCCCAATGCAATATGAATTCTTTCGTGTCGGCCATTATCATTTCAAGAATAAACCACGATGACCGTTATTTCTCCGCGGCTCTTCAGATCTGTGAGTCGACTCCCAATGTCAACCTAAAGGAGCCGATTCAAAGAGTCGACACAAAGCTGATTCGTTCGCGAACGACACTTGATTACTCTTTGCCTCGTCAGAGAAAACAGTTGTTAAAAAAAGTTGTTCAATTCTTTTTTACTGTTTTATGAATCACATTTTATGAATCTTTTACTAAATGAAGTAGCTGTTAATCGTTAGTGCCCTTCGTGCTGAGCTTGGTTAGCTAACGTTGCCATGGTTATAACCAGTTGGAGCTGCATGCATTGGCGCTCTTTATATTTAACCCAGTTGGAATGATTTGGTCCAGGCTTAATTAACTGTAATATGTCTAGTGTATATATAGAGTCACTGCAGTATGAAGAGAAAGAAAAACAGATAAGAATAAAGTAATGAATCTTGTACAGCGATCATAGGTCATAGGTCATTGTTACACAGTACACTGTATCAAGGTCCGTTTTTAAATGACTCGCTCACACTGTCGGCTTTTTACTGCATGGGAAAATAGAAAGACGAGTCTCCAAATTGTGTTAAGGCCTGCTTGTTTGGCATAGTGATGTGGATTTAGAGTTTCCTTAATTTCCTTAATTGCGTTTCCTTGTTTCCCCTTATTTACTTTTTAGCTCGTCTCTCCGAGTACGTGAGTAAAGGATGCAAGGAAAGGAAACAGGAAAAACGTATTTGCCAAATGAGAAGCTCTTGCTCACTATAGCGTCACTTTAAAGCGTTACTCATTTATTCCCAGCTCCATCACCTGTCACTGGACATAACGGATCTGCATATACACAAAGCGGTGTGATTACACACAGAATAAACATACGTACATTAAAACATGATTGCACATGCACACGCTTAAAAGCGGATGTTTTGGCCTAAACAATAGTCTGCTCATAACTTGACTTCTCCTTTGGGCATTTCTTTGGTGAAAGTCAGGAACATTTTAATTGACTTTTATCCAAGTTTTTACATTTAATTATAGTTATTAATTTAATTATTATTACTACTAATTTTGTATTTGTGGTTTATCATCTTGTAGCAGATGTTTGATCTTCCGAGGTTTGTTAATGAAACACATACAGTCTGATTCTTGCTCTGGAGTATGCACTGAGCAGAACAAGAAGCTGGATCCGATACATAGACGGATGCACAAAAGGGTTAACCACAATTACGATGTTCCTCTCTAGGCCAGAGAACCTGCGGATGGTGTCTAACACAACCTTGTCCTGATCCCCATCGTTTACATGGCAAAACTGGATAGGAGATGCTGCTTGTTTAAGATTGGGTTCTCTTTTTTTCAAGTTCTGTTACGGTTGAATAGAAAACAGCAATTTGGTTTGCAAGGTGCCCCTCCTCCAGAAGATCCTTGATCTTTTTGACAAGGCGTGACTCCACAGATAATCGACCTAAATCTTCATGCTGCCCTTGAAAAGAGTGGCTCAGGGTCATATTCTCACTCACATTTTGTAAATGTTGTTTTACCCGAGAATCTGAATCATTTGTAATCTTGTTAATTAGCTTTAACATTTCATCAAACACGGCTTGAGAATTTCGCACAACCTGATTAAGGTAAACTCTGTATTGTTTGGACAGAGGTGGCAGGCCATCCGACTTTGTGTGACTTTTCTGAAAATGGTCTACAAAGACCCAGAAAAAGCTACCCTTTGCCTTCACCAGGCTCTTTGCCTTATTATACCAAGGACCATGCTCGTCTCGAAAGTTCTGCGCTTCATCCACGATTATGTGTTTAACGCTGGCAAAATTCTCTGAGGCTTTCGTCATGAAGCCAGCTCTTGTCTCGCATAAGCAAATATTCTGCTTCCTGGGGAAAAAAAGATCCTGTTACATAAAAGATTTTTAACGGACTACACTTTCAAAAAGTGGTGGGGACAAAACCGGGCATATGGAAAAGTGGTGGGGACAAAACCGGGTATATGGAAAAGTGGTGGGGACATGCCCCCAGCGTAAACTACGCCTATATTTACAAACAGAAATAAGTGCGAGAGCAGGCAGGAGTGGGATTTAAAAAAACAGTTCCGCGCACACCTCTAGTTTAGGCTACAATTTTTGAGGCTTAAAAAAGACGAAGCTTCCAAATACTAAAAAAAAGAGAATCAAACGTAATACTCGAGTATTCGAATTCTTCGGACCAGCCCTACAATGTGTTCTTCGTATATTTCCACATTATTTGTAATAGAAAGACAATTAAATTATGATAAGACTATAAAATATATACCTTTAGGTTATGTCTCCTCTGACGTAGCGGACACTGACCCAATCACCCCCAATGCCCTGCTTATGGGGCGGCCCTACTAATTGTGTCTTATCCTGACACTGATTTTCTCAGTCACTGGAAGTAACTATATAGTTCGGTCCTCGTAGACCACTTCTGGGCCCATTTTATTAAACAGTACGTCCGTTTACTTCAACCAAGGCAGAAATGGTGCACTGAGAATCCTAGTCTCCAACTTGACTCAGTTGTGATGTTCTTGGACCCTCAACTTCCTTGATCTTTGTGGCCAGTGGGAAAGGTGACTTCACTCCATACCAGTGATGATGGACGCATCAGGACTGCTGCAGTCCAGGTGAGGAATAGGAAATATATTAGACCCGTTACCCGTTAGATCCCTCTCCCTTTCATCGCCGATTCCACTTAGGAGCTTAAACAACAAATTTGCAATTCAAATTTGGGCGCGGCTGTTATGAAGGTTCCCTTTCTTTCGCCTTACCTAAGCCCTGCCCCCCGTAATGCTTCCTCATTCAATGCAGACATGTTCCCACACACAAACTGTGGATAAACTTGAAACTTTAATAAAGATCAAAAAAGGACATAATTGACTGGACTTTCCAACCGACACCCCTTTTGAAATTTAAGCCAGTACCTTCTAGTCACCCACAAAACAGTAATAGTTTAGTTTTTAATTCATAGTATTTGATGAATGGGAAGTGATCTCACATGCATTGGATGTAAATCATTCTGCATACCCCCTTTTTTATATATATATTTTTAAGAGAACTATTTTTAATGGTCATAAGCAAACTTTTTTAGGGGGGGCACCTCAGGAGTTAAATTGGGATTTAGAATGTGGAAAAATACAAAATTTTCCATGGGTGCCAACAATATCGAAACAGCACAGTTTAATGTATGTATTATATGGAGTTCTCAACAAGTTCTGTCTGTCTGTCTGTCTGTCTGTCTGTCTGTCTGTCCTATGGACTTAATATAACTCACTACAATTGGGAGGCCAGACCTTGAGTTTTTAGTATTGCTTGTTTGTCAGTTTTGGCATTATAATATCATCAAAATATCTTCTGATTCTTTTTCTGGCAAAGATTTATGATATAGTAAAGCTTTTAAACTAGCAAAATCAACACAATTCCCTGGACCTAAGGAATATATTTTAAATAAAAGCATTTCTCTATAAAGCAGTGTGAAATTGCATAACATAATTTTTGATCATCATTATGCCTTGCTATGATTTACATTTCAATCAAATCATAGTACCGGAGCTCACAGTTTGGATGGAGGGTGTGGGTGTACTATCTAAGCACAGTACGACATTGATCTGCTACTATGAAAGGAGAGGGTGGACTGACAGAAGTTAGCAAGGTTGTCACGATTGCTTATAGTGGCTTTGAGGTTGACCAAACATTTTGAAATGCATTAGCAATACTACAAAATGGCAAATTATGAGCAGTTTAAGAGAGTGGCAGGTGTAGTGACCTGTATAAATAAAGTAGATCAAAAGAGGGACTTAACCGTGCTACTAATAGTGTTGTATACAGGCACAAGCTCAGTAATGCTATAACATAAATATAATATTAAATGCAAGGTATTTAAACCAGCAGTTAAAGTGTAAACTATAAAAAACACAGCAGGTACCCAAACATGTAACTTATTACAGCTGTAAAAGGAAGAAATGGCTAAAACTATTTAGGCTAATTATAAATGACCAGGCCTACGCTGCCATGACGCAATGTAAGTACTTTTGAGGAAATGTGTATCAAAGACAATAGCTGATTAAAGAAGCATAAAAAAAATACAGTAGAGAAAATAAAAGGGAGGGGAACTTACTTTTCCGCACACGTACGGCTATGCCCTGGTGTAGCTTCACACAGTATGGTTGGGATAAGGTGCTCGATGCTGACTGATCGACACTGTCTTGAACTTTATAAGCCCTGGTGTCCAAGGTGTGGTTCACATTTGCATGTCACCTGATCATAGAGAGGCGATGCTTCAGAATGGCACTTGATGTATGGCGGTTTTACCTGTTACACTTTACCAAACCAATCACCTGATTCCACAGCAGCTTCCGTATTGTGATGTGATATATTCTGCTCTTCGCCATTTTAGGTCTTCAGAGAGACCATCTAAGCATGGTGCTATACAAACCTGTTAATATCACATTGTTTCAAATACTAGCTAGGAAAGCTGGATTTCAAACTTTAGAAGCCCAGTTACCTCCAACCAACCCTTTCCCTGCAGGCTGGCCAAACCAATTAAGCACATTTTATTGCAGTTTGTGCAAATTAGCAGTCTTCTCTCCTTCTTTCAATCGTTCCTTTCTTTTTTCGTTCTTTAATTTTTTCATGAAGTCTTCAGCGCCAATTTAATTATATGCCTACATTGTGGGTTTAGTAAATATAACGTGCACATCTCTGTACTGACCGTCAGTTTATTATAAACATGCATCACCACTGTGTTTGATCACAAAGTTTGTTGATCCACTCCTAACTTCCACAAAGTTGAAATGTAATTAATATTAGAAAATAATGCGGGTGGTTAATAACTGGGAGTGGGATTAAAAAGGCTAAAATTGTCTTTAAAAAGACTACACGTCTGAATGCTAAAAAGAGAAACGAACACCAACCTAATGAACGAATACTCGAGTATTCGAATTATTCAGGCCAGCCCTATGGACTTCTTATGCAAAAAAATAAAATAGACAAGGACTGTAAACTCAGCAGAAATTGTTTTATTTATTTATACACAAAAACTCTCAGCTTTATTGAATATAACTTGGGTAGAAATTGAAAATATTTAAAAAGGGACAGGCTTCAAGCTTTATTCAAATGACAATCAGAGGCTTTAGTACTTTTAAGCCCTAAAATGAAAAAAATATAACCAGCAGGAGGCGTCTTCAATTCCTAATGAACCACATGCACACGCTGAAACGGTCCTCTCCAAGAATCCAGGAACGTCTCCTCAACTAAAGTAAACAGCAAACACGCGTCTAAATGGACCTTTTTCCCTTCTGAATGAACCACATGCACAGAGATTGACAGAATTAAAGCCTTTCCAGTTTTCAATGAACAGTGACTCCAGTTAAACTCACCCCCCCTGCAGAACCCACCCGTGGTGCTTTATAGTCATACTCTTACCCCTGAAGTCTACACACATCTAAACAGGCCTTTTCAGTGCTGAACACACACACTGACGCAGTTCTTTAGAAAGTGATAATGCGTCAATGCTGCATTAAATCTAGGCCCATCTGCTTCTAAACATTCGCTCCTGCTATAGAAATGCATTCTGGGTAATGAGCCAGGGACACAGACACACTCCACTAGGTCTCCACTTCATTTTCAGTGGAGAAATGACTGTTCAGCTGAATTCAGGCCTCATGGAGCTGCTCGAGTGTGTGATGATGGATGATAACAGCAGGAGAAATTAGAAGTGCAGCTGCAGTGACGCTCACATTTCTGCCACGGACACGTTTCTGGACGTCCCCTGAAACAAGAGCATCGATTACACATGCTGTAGGTTTTACTGTTTTATATACAGCACCTTCCCAAAACCTAAAGATACGTCACAACGATCATCGCAAAGAGCAAGCCGAGACAAACGTACTCTGGATCCACAGGTGTGTAAAAGAGAACGGGAGAGCTGGTGTGGTACCTTTTTCCTGTGCAGACGTTTCGTGATGCTGCTGAGACACTCGGTCCACACCGAGCTCCTCACACTGACGTCATGATGGGGGAACATCTCAGCCAACCACTCTGAACACACACACACACACACACTTCAATTTGGTAACTTGTACTTTAATTTATAATTACAATAATTATATTTATAGAAATAATAAAAATAATAATTGTATAAGTATAAGCTATTTAATTAGTATAAACATTATTAGTATATTAATAATTATTATAATAATAGTTGTAAAATTATTTAGGGGTCAAAGACGAAAGAATAATAAAAAGTATTATTCTTAAAAATATGTCAGATATTAATTTGTTTTATGATTTTTTATTTATTTTTTAAACATGTGCACTTATTCTGAATGACACTTTTGAACTTCAGGACTTTATTTCTTCTTTAATATGCTGTTATTTCCAGTAAACACCTTTATGAGAGAACAGAGAAGTAAGAGTGGAATTGTTTCATATGATACTTTTATGCATGTTAATAATCTGATTATAAAATGAACAGCCTTTGGACACAGAAAAAGACGTGTCTCATCTTTAACTCTTAAAATACACAAACAGACCCTGGAACATTGTGGATGTCCTTTTTCTCCCACAGTAATAATCTCAGTTTCTGATTGACATTTTTCAACCCAATGTTTACTTCCATTTGTTAAAGACTTTTTACAAATCCCTGAACAAATCATCGATCAGTCCCCACATGTCCAGCCTCTACTCGTTTCTATGGACATGAAAAGTCCATACACTGTCTTTATTAATCAGCACCTGATTAAGTTTACCTCTGAGGGCCTCCAGTTTGTTGGGGTCGAGCTGCTTGATGTTGCAGCGCAGAGTGCTGACAGGAAACAGAGAGTGAAACACGGGCACTAGGGCCTTCTGAGGCTCTGCCTCTTTAAAGGCCTGCATGTAGACGGACACAGGGATCCACACTTTCCTCTGAGGACTGCCAATCAGCACTGAGAGAGAGAGAGAAAGAGAGAGAGGAAAGAGGACTGTGAACACGTTTCTCCACTCACCTGAGGTTCTTCTTCAGTTCTACTGAATTTAAACACAGTATGGAAATATTCTCTAGGTTAGCTTTCTCTCGAAGAGACCGTGAGGGTGGAGCTTACGCAATCTTTACCCAAGATTAGCCCTGCCCACTTTACACCAAACGGAGAGAAACTGTGGTGAAGTTCTTGTAGATACTGAAAAGTACCCAATTGTTCTTTGCAACTTTAATAACAATTAAATAGAGCTCTACTGGTGGCGATGATCAGCCTCATTGTCCCTGACCAATGGTAATCATGAAGTCTTTAATCAAATTTCCGGACTACCTTTCTTCTCCTCCTCTACAGGTGGCGTGGTCTCCTTTCTGGCCACTGCATCCTCATGCTCGTTTTTAACTGCAGCTGGGCGTTTCCTTCGCTTTCTCCGACTCTTTGTCCTCCCGTTCATGGAAGGACCGTTCTTCTGCACTTTCTCTGTTTGTGATTCCTCATCTCTAGGTGCTTCCAGTTTAGGCTCTGATGCAGATGCTTTTTTAGCATGACGTCTCCTGCACCCGTTTCTCCCTCCACCACCACCAGCAGCAGAGAGACTGAGACTGTGCAGGACAGGCTGAGGAGGGACATTCTCTGTGTCCTGCCTCCATCGAGGGTTTCTCTGGGGTTGTATTCGAGGTGAAGGACCCAGACGCTGAGCGAGGGATGAGAGCTGACCGCCTCGTACTGGCACAGTCAGCTACAAAAGTGTATTTAAAAATAAATAAATATATAAGAAGAATTCTCACTGAGTCATTGAGTTGCAGAATGAACCACATGCACACACTGAAACGGTCCTCTCTGACAATCTGTGAACGTCTGTATTAAATCTATGAACAAACTAAAAGTAAACAGCAAACCCACATCATGATCCACATGCACTAGATTGTCTAGTTACAGTTGCCAAGCTACGATTGGTTAATCCCTGACTAAGTGCAGGGTTTAGTGAGTTTTATCAGGATCAAAAATGCTGCCTCAGTACTATTATTGTCCGTTTTATTAAGTCAGCGGTTCTCCGCAGCGGGGCGCCAAGGGGGCCGCAGGAAAATCTCAGAAGTAGTACTTAGTCATTTTTAATTTTGCCAATTTATTAAATCTGCTTTGGCCAAATCTAAAAAAAATAAAAAAATAAAAAATAAAAAAGTGGTACAAAATAATAGACGTTATTAAACGGTATCAAAATTAAATACGTGCCAAACGAACACAATTGCGGCCAGGTCTCGTGTACGTGCAGGCCAGAGATAGCTGTGGAGGAAGCTGTGCAGTGAAAGACACTGCGGTCGGCCTTGTGCATCCTCATGTAGTTATCTTCTAACGGAGTATGCAAGGTCTGCAGTTTTGTACTTAGCTAGCTACATGATAACTGCTTACTGTTCACAAAGGCGGCCCAAGAGCTGCTGTGTTCAGTACATGAAAGAGAAGGCTGATGATTAGAAAGTGAAAGCTACAGCACCTTTTCCAGCATTTCCTGATTCCTGTATGCAGTAACAGTGGGATATTTGGACTGCAGGTTGTCAATCTTCTGCTCCAGCCTCTGCACTGCTGTATGCAAGAACTGATGGAGGGGAAAACATTTCAGTGGTCTGAAGAAGAATGACGTTTGGGCTAGAGACAAGTGGTTTTTAAGAATTTTTTATTTATCACATGGATCAGGAGTGTTCAAAACGTTTCTTATTGGGGGCCAGATGGAGAAAAAACATGGAGTAAGGCTGCTTTACAAAAAATTATAATTTTCTTTTTTAATGACACTGGTACACCACTGCCTTTTACAATTGACCAGCTGAACAGGTGGTTGTTAAACCCGTTATATTCCTTAATTACAGCAAATGATTTCTGACAAATTTAAAAAAAAAAAAATGACACTTTCCTCTAAACTGAAGTAAAAATATTAATGTATCCAGTGCGTCTAAAATTTCCTGCGCTTGCTTTCTTGTGCATCTTCAGTGCCACCAGGTCGACCCAGAAGCTCAGTAAGATTAATGTGAGGCTGTTGGATGACCATCGCTAACGTTTTAAAAAGGGGAAAGAGCAGGAGATTTGGAGCTGATCCACTTTTAGAGTCACTTTTACACAACAGCGTTCAAACCAGGAACTTTTATTTTCTACTAATAGCGGGCTGCAGTTTGGACACTCCTGATGGAGATGTAGTGACTGAACAGGATGTTTACCCTGCAGTAGCTGAGGACCTCGAGCATTATGTTCTCCTGTGTCTCACCACCACGGGTTCGCTCCTGGTCAAGGACACATGAGGACAAGTAAACACAAGACCTCTAAAGGGGAACCAACCAAAATCCATAATTCTTGCTCAGGATTTTTAAATCCTGTGGAATTTCTGTGGCATGTTCTCCGTTAAATCTACTAACCATGCCTGAGGCAGGAGGGAAGACAGGAGGCTCCATCGCAGCCAATGGACTGCTCTCGTTACCAGGTGTGGTGTAGGGCGTAGACGCCAAGCTCCTCGCTACCTCTGACTGAACTGGCCAAGATGGCTGCTCTCCAGCAGAAGATATTTTACTCCTGACCTGTTGAGTTCAGAAAAGCAGGACAATCATTCCATTGCATCCGACCACGGCTTGTTTGATGGATCCCGTCATTTAAGGATGTCATGGTGTAGCAGTCAAGGAAAGGGATTTTATTTTATTGTTTTATTTGGAAAAGGTTCATTTTTGCACATCTTTCCTCCATAATTTCAAGTGGCTATGTTTACATGTACACAATAACCCAACTCTGAACTCATCTTAGAAACTAGACAGAACCAAGATGAGTTGTATAAAAGGGAGAGTCCGTTTAGACACTCTAGCATAGTCCGACTCAACTACGCCCCCACCCCTTCCCCCGAAACGCCCCCTTTATTACGTACCTGTGCGTTTACCTACAGGTAAGTTTCCCTCCTTTTTCTATAAAACACGGCAGGTTTGCAGAAACTGGTAATATGCTTAGAGCGGTCACGGTAAGCGCAATAATGTGAAACCATTAGTTGTGAGAAATTGATTGGTAATATTTCACAAACCATCAGTGTGGCCTGTTTTTGTTTGTATGTTCTTTTCTTTTGTTGTCACCATTTTATGACCGTTTAAACTTCAAACTACAGTAAACTTGCAATAAAACACGCTAGGCCACAAAAGAATGAAGATGTTAACACTGAAACTCAAACTCAGCAACTGAATTCGACAG
Source organism: Olivaichthys viedmensis (assembly GCA_028565825.1). Classification (NCBI taxonomy): domain Eukaryota; kingdom Metazoa; phylum Chordata; class Actinopteri; order Siluriformes; family Diplomystidae; genus Olivaichthys; species Olivaichthys viedmensis. The sequence goes on along the minus strand of JAOUQW010049812.1, from coordinate 3,649 downwards.
TGCGTCAGACAAATGTCCAGCAAAAGGGATGTCGAATATGGGCGAGACACAAAAAAGCCCCAACACACAACGCAAGTTCTAAAGGTTGCAACGGTTCTCAAATGTCCAACTGGCGGACTGTCTGCGAGTTAACACTACTAGCCAATAGTAGCACAAAGGGGTGGGATTTGTCGGAATACAGATATGAAAGTGGCACCACCACGTCTGGACCGTTCATCTCGACAGTTATGCCTTTAAACTTATGGTGACTACCTGTTTAATGGCCTATACAGTCCTGCGTTTCACTTGTACACCGTATATACAGTCGTTGTTTCACTGTAATAAAGAGAATGGAGAGAAGCAGCAAAGTACTGCATACAATAAAGAGAGATTTAGTTGTTTACGCTGTACTTGTGGATCATTTGTGGCAAAATTACGCAGAAACGTGTCTCACATTGCCTTCAATTTTTCAATGTTCGCCTCTAGATCTGTGCCCAAGGTTTTTGCTCTCAATTCATCATCACTTCCTCGTTTTTGTACAGTTTTATAAGTGCTTGAAAACAGCGCAGCGCTTCTACCAACCGACTCTCAAAGTGCTCAATTTTGCTTTTGTGCTAGTTCTAGTTTCGTTTCAACGACAACACTATTGACTAAACTTTCCTTCTCAACTAATCAGCGTTCGCCAATTTAAGATTTTGGAGGCACCAAGTATTTCATACTGTCAGCTTTTGACAAGATCTGGATCGTAATGGTTCCTTTCCTCACCCAAAAATGTGCGTTCTTTCGCCTCTCACTTGGTTTGTATTGCCCATCCACGTGCTGAGTCAGTGGCGTGGTCAGAGTGTTTACATGACCAAGTCTAAGTGGAATAGTCGATTAAGGGCTCCTTCACATATACAGTGTCTAGTCTGTTTAAATCCGAACCCTGGTGCGGTTCGTTTGGGCAGGTGTGTGAACACAGCAAACACACACGGATACGGATTAAAACGACCGCCTGAGAGAGAAAGAGGTGGTCTTGATCCGATTCCAAGCCAACTCTAGCGGATTCGATTGCAGTGAGAAAGCGATTCGACTCTGAATCGACCCAGCTCCAGGAAGTACCCAGCACTGTCACAAGCACGGCTCGACCCGACCCTCCAACCCTTAAGACTCAAGGAAGACATTCATCAAAACTCTTCTGTTCTAGAACCCAGGTGGAGGAATGAACTTTCCCTGACTGTCCAAACAGCTGAGTCACTGTCTGTCTTCAAACCAAGACTTAAGACCCACCTCTTCACCACACATTCAGATTCATTTCAGCAAACGGACTAATGGGTGAGAAAGTGCTCCAAGTCCTCAGTCGGGACTAACATCAGACTGTTAGTGTGCATGGAAACATAGTTAATGTTGTACATCATTGTTTTTAATTTCCTACAGAACAAACTACCACTAAAGTCCATTTTTCATTTCTAGGAGGAAAAAATAAATTAAAAAAAAGTCTCCTGGTCTGGGCGGCAGTCCATCTGAATCCGATTTCTCTTTTTAAACCAACTTTTAAGAATTAGTCCGTGAATGATAGTGAACTCATTGGTTGGAAGATTTGGATTAAAAGGACAGACAACAGAACCGAACGGAACAATCTGTCTACGAGATCATTTACTGGAACACAAATTACTTTACAGCTCCTTTTTTTTTTTAACACGTGACTTTACCTCACAGTATTAATAGCACCTTCTTAATCATATATAACACGATTTGCTGAACTACAGTAGTTTCTCTTTTTTGGGGCTGAATATGAGGTAATGTAGTGATTTAAAACCAGGCACAAGTGCATGAGCATGTGCACGTGATCAAAGTAACCCTCGTTTAACAAGTCTCGTAATCCTTCAGGACCAAAAAGTGCTAATCATTAACCGAAAAACTGGATTTCTGTTGTCCACAACAAGCTTTTACATGCATACACATTATTTTTTTTTAAATTCCATTTCTTAGAATAGTTTTTCCAATCAGCCGCTCCTCTATTGACTGAACCCGTGCTTGTCCTCCAGGTGCTTGAACATGTTGGTGGTGTTTCCTCCGTGACTGGAGACCTTCTGGAAGCACATCTTGCAGATCGGGCGGCCGTCCACGTTAACCGCCCCATCCGGATTTTTCAGGTATCCGAAATATTCCCAAACGGAGGACCTGACGTTCTTGGACGGGGGGTGAAGCTCGGTGGGTTGGCCTCCTGCTTCCAGTCCCAACTTTGAGGCTCTAATTGCGTTCTGGAAAAGTCAAATGTAAAAAAGTGTTAGTGATGAAAGAAATCGTAGTCCAAACATACACGTTAGTTACCGTCTTCTTACCGTAACCGCTACAGCGTTAGCCAACACATCTCCTTGATGTTCGCTCAAGTTAGCTAATGAGGAACAACCGTGCTGTCTTGACGAGGTTAGAGGCCGAATTAACATATAGCGCTTTTCCACCGGACGGCTCGGAAAAATTACCCATAATCCTCCACGTTGTCGCTATTTCCACCGCCAAGCGAGCCATGCAGAATTCACTTTGTTTGCGCCCTACATAGTGTATAACGTAATGGAGCTGAACACCCTACCTAGTGCCCTCATGCTTCGTGTTGAACGCCATGAGATTCAGCCTCATTCAGTTTTTTTTTTTTAACGTCATCTGTTAAGGTTTTGTATTTTCACTAAAGATTAAAGTTTTGGCACCCGCGTGTTTGAGTGCGCGGGCAGCCATTGAAACAAACTTGCTGCATCTTGTTCACTTTATGAGAGAAAGGCAGCAGCGTGGCGTCCATTTTCACATCAAATGAGAACTCCTCCTACTTTCACAGGTAGAGTTACGTGATGGGAAACCGATACAGGATTCGGGTTTGTCGCAGAGTCGCGCTGTTCGGTGGAGAAGCGCTAACAGTTCCTTCATTGATGTAGACAGGAAGAGCAGTTCATCACTATCATGACTGCGTCTCACACTCCAGAGCAACTTACAGCCCGGAAAATACAACGTTAAACACCTGGGAGGACCGACACCCACATTTACCTTTAACTCTTCATACACAGAGAAATGGCAGAAATGTAGATGTCTTATCATTTTCCTTCCATCTTGGCTTGAAACTTTTTTGCCACATATTTTACAAACGGGGCATCCGTCCTCCTCCACGACTCCGTCAGCGTTTTTGGGGAGTCCGAAATGTTCCCATATTGGAGACAGAGGCTGCTTCGATGGTGGGTAAAGTTCTGGTAGATTTTCAGCCAACACCACTTTTGGCCTTCTGTCTGGTATCTAATTAACAAATCAAAACTTTAACTTTTAGTCAAGTTAGCCAACTTTTAAAATCACAAGAATTGCTGAACATTTTATCACGGTTTACTTTACAACGATGCTTTATTGTTATTACTGTTCAAATGAGATGCACAAAGAAAGAAAAGATGATGGAAAAAAACAAGCTTAAATAAATAAATAAATATAAAATTAATAAGACTTCCATGACTCTCAAAATAAGGCACAACTTACAAATTACAACATATTCCCAAAACAATACTTTTTGACGTATCCACGCTAATATTTAGCATTTTGAATTTTGCATACTGATTCAAGTATGAATATACACACCGGCGTTCAAAAGTGTGGAGTCACGTGTGGTCATATTTAATGAACAGTCATTATTCTATTCACTAAACTCTTCTACAGT
>JAOUQW010049764.1:0-29971 GCA_028565825.1 Olivaichthys viedmensis | reverse complement strand
CTGATTGCTCCCAGGTGTTTCTCCTTTGCGTTGATTGCGGAGCCTCGCTCTCGCTAGAAGCGCGGTGAACTTGAACGTGGAAGCGTTTCGTTCGTGCCGTGCGTGACAATATACAGATAAATATGGATAGACAGAACTGTGCAAATATACATATGTACCTATTTACAGTAGTACCTGAGTAATTATTAGTGCAAAAGTGATTGTGCAACTATGCTGATGTATATGAATAGTGTAAAAAAAGTCTGGTAAACACTGAATAAAAAGGTGTGCGAAGTAATGTAAAAAAAAAAAAACAGTGACAGTCCAAGTATTAATGTCAGGCGGATGAGCTAACGGTGTTGACGGTGTTGTACAGTCTGATGACTGCAGGGAGAAAGGATCTGCCAAAGCTTTCCTTTCTACAGCGAGGCAGGAGTAGCCTGCTGCTCTGTGTGCTCTGTAAGACACTGATTATCCCATGGAGTAGGTGGGAATGATTCCCCATGATGGCTGAGAGTTTGCCCAGTGCTGTCCTCTCCACCACCATCTCTACTGTGTCCAGTCTGAGCCCTAGAACAGAACTAGCCCTCTTAATGATCTTATTAAGTCTGTTTGTTTCCTTTGTAGTGATGCTGCTGCCCCAGCACACAGCAGCATAAAAGATGGCACTTGACACTACAGACTCGTAGAATGTAGTGTCAAGAATATGAGGAGATAGCTGCTCGCATCCTGTTGTTGCTGCCTGGCGAGAGCATGTACAGCCTCTATTTTAACCTGTAAATCCTTCACATGTTCCGTCAGCATGTCAGCTCCAGGATCCGCACTTGGCGGTGTCCCAAACGCAAGGTCAACACGGGTCCGTAGCCCCTGCCCTAAAATCAGCGTGACGATGGTCAGCTGGGTGGTGAGTGTCCTGTTGAACCGCTCGACGAGGCCGTCACTCTGTAGGTACAACGGTGTGGTTATGGTCTTTCGGATCCCCAACCGCTGGCAGACCTCGTTCATGATCTGCGCCTCGAAATTTCTCCCAAGGTTGCTGTGAAGCTCCTCTGGCACACACTTGGCACTCTCGCCAGCTCCGCATCGCTTCTTTATGCTTGGCATAGCTCCTCTTTGCCAAAACCCTGAACCGCCCCGTCACTTGGTCCGGTCTCTGCCACTGCGCACCTCTCCTGCTGCTCACACTTAGCCTCCAGCCGCTCACACTAACGGCATTGCTCCTTGGCACAGTGCCCCCGGGTGTCGGCATTCGAATGAAGCCGCCCAGCTCTGTGCTGGATGGAGAACCGGTAGCTCTGCAGTGTGGCGATCCACCATACTACCTGTTCCTCTGGTTCTTTGAAGTGTATTAGCGTTGCATGATCTATGCGCAGGGTGAACTGAGCGCCATAGAGATAAGGCTTGAAGTACCGCTACCATAGCCAGTAGCTCATGCCAAGTGATGCAGTAGTTCCGTTCGGGCTTACTGAGTTGGCAAGTGTAGAAGGCGTTAACTTTCTCCTCTCCTCCCTGAATCTGTGACAGTACTGCCCCTACTCCGCTGTTACTGGCGTCCGTGTCGACGATGAAAGATTTACTTGGCTCAGGGAAAGCTAGTACTGGTCCTGTAGTGAGAGCGGCTCGTAGGCACTGAAATGACGCCCCTTTTGCTGTGAGGCGGTGGAGGGCAGCAGCGGTGTCCACAAACCCTTGGGCAAAATGCTGGTAGTAAGTCAGCAGCTGTTCAATGTTGCGCTGAACAGGCCACTGCTGGACTGTCTCCACTTTCGCGAGGTCGGTGGCTACCCCTCTGCCGCTATGTGGGCCAGGAAATTAACCTCAAGAGGAGACTGCACTTCTTAGGGTGGAGCTTGAGGTTGGCTGCCCGGATTGCGGCAAACACCTCCCCAAGGTATCTAAGTGCTTCATTGATGACGGGGGCGTGGACAAGCAGATCGTACACTAAGTACACTACACAGCATCTTTCGGCAGATTGGCCAGCACTCGGCAGTGGGAACATCTAGCAGTACCTGCATCGCCTTTCCCTTTAACGCCTTTCCCCGACGCCAGAATATGTTGAATCGAAAACATTTAATTGCCAATATTTCAAGGTTGCAATGTAACTAAAAATAACAACTTAGCTATTTTTGGGACATTCACCGGTACGCAAAGTAACAGTCCCACTTTAACTGTGGCCGTAAACACTGTCAAGTCACACAAGCAGCTCCCCTTCTCTTTTTTTTTTCCTCCAAAGCCACAACGTAGCAAAGGCATGCAACCCCATCAACGTCATAATTTAACCAATCTTTAATTAAGTTTTATCATTGATAATAATAGATCTATGAATCTATATAGCAAGCTAGGCTAGCTAGTTAGCCGATACTAGCTAGGACTGGTTAGAATGTTGTTATGGTTACAGTGTGTGCATCACGTGAGCCTTTTTTTTCATATCAGCAGAAAAAGTGCTCTGGCAGCAGTTTTTCTGTAGAAAAAAAACACCTAGTGTGAAAGCATCCTAAAGCGGGCTCTGTGTCACACGCGTGGCTGTGCGCGTGACATAGCGTGGCGGTTGCCAAGGCGCTTTTGTTTTGATTTGTTCCCTGTCATGTGTAGTATGTTAAATGTTCCCAGCTGTTCCTCGTCTGTCTCACTTTGATTCTACATGTTTAAATACCCGCTTGTTTCCATCCTGTGTTGTCTTCTGTTTTGTGTCTCACCACGCCTGTTACGGCGTGTTCCGTTTTTGTTCCGTTTAGGTTGAAAATAAATATGTACCTTACAAAGTGGCTTCGCGCTTGTGTCCGCAATCCCGCGCTCTCACGTCGTGACATTCTGCTTGTGAGGGATGAAAGGGTTGTGAATCAAGTACATTAAATATTTGATATTCGTTATTAGACAGTTACATAACATTACATAAGTATTACATAAGTAAAGACAATAAATAAATGGAGTCAAAGAAAAAACAAAACAGTACTACAATTAATAAATAAGTCACCCTGCAGTCCTTAAGTATCTTGTGTGTGCAGTTTTACAATCTACCATCTTTGTTTTTTGCTTTCTAGCCACACTTCTGATCATCTGCAGTTATGAATGCTTCCCCATTCCTGCAGAAGAGGTTTTTTCATTTTGAGTTCAAAATCTCAAAGTGCTTTACACATGAAAGATTAGAAAGTTAAAACAAAGTATTTATGATCAAGCGCATTAAAGAACCAATGTACAATCACTAATGAATTGACTATAAATATTGTATTAGTAATGAAGTGGAGCTTCATCAAGTCTGTATTGTGAATGCCAGCCCAAGCCACTACACTGGTTCACTTGTAACAATGTGTGGTCTTGTGTGTCACTCTTCTCCACACCATATTCATATCCTGTTTGTGTGGCCCAGGTAGAAGTGTGACTCATCTGTGAAGAGCAAGTCATGCATTGAAGCGTTTGTCTGACTCACTCCATAGTGTCTGACTATGCTGGCACATGACATGCTTGCCTGCAGCAGTGCCATTCTTCCTTGATTCTTGTAACTTTTGGAGTTATATGGCATCACTATTTTACTATTAAACTATGAAACTGACTATTTGTAACCTTTTTCAGCAGTAATCTAAATTTTTTGAATGTGACCTGATTAGGCATTGCTCCAGCTGGAAATGATTAGGTAAAAGTGCATTCAAGTTGTAATGCATGTGTAAAGTATGTAACTTAAATTTTTTTTTTGTTGAAATTATTCTTTATTTTTACATCAGTAGGCAACTTCAATATAATAGATTTTTTGGAACCACTTTAAAATAATTAGATGAGATGACCTGATGAATTACAATAAGCATATTGGTGACTACTAATGAACATATATTGGTGAATCTGTTTTTGGATAAACAATTGCAGAAAAACACATATTATTGTAATATAATACTGTAATGAATATAAATCAAGCTTTTATTTTTTTATGTTTCAATTAAAAGGAGCCTATGACAGATAATGGTGGTTGCTGCTGCTGTTGATAGTTCATACAATACATGTCGAAAGAATAATAATAAGATAAAGAGCCTTTGGGCTGAATAAGTAAAAATGGCGAAACATTTCTCCTCCTCCCAATGGGGTCACCACATTAATATTTTTATGTCAGAAAAAAATCTTAAAAGGAAATGCCAGGATCAGAACTATCCATACCTTAGTATTGGTTTGTCCATCCCTACTGTGTAGTACCATTAAACCTCATATTTGTTTGTTTACATATTGTGTCTCAGCTTTCTCCTTCATTAGAGGCCAAAAAGTTTTTCAGGAAATCTATGCACTGTAGATTAGCTGGATACAGAATTAGCAAGAGTTAGATATTATTAGTTAAAGAGTTCAAATTAGAGTTAGTTTAAAAATCAATAAAAAGAATATTTAACGTAAAGTATATGGTTATGGTACTAAGTGTCACGGTGTGGTGGCGCGGGGGGGCGGACACAAGTGCGAAGCCACTTAGAACATTAAACAAGATTTCTGTAAAGACTTTGTCTTTTACAGTCTTCCATTTTGCTTGGCGGTGCCAAATCTGGCTGAACTGATAAATATAATTGTGTTTCGTCAGCGTAGAAGTGAAAGCATACATTATGTTTGCAAATTACATGTTGAAGGGGCTGAAAATAAAAGGAGAATAATAGAGGGCCTAAAACAGAACCTTGTGGGACACCATATTGCATGTTTTTGGGCTCTGAAGAATCTCCATTTACTGTATGCTAACAAACTGGTAACAGTCTGTCAAATAAGATCTAAATCAGGCAAGAACTTGTCTGTCTAACCTGACCGTGTTTATAAGTCTGTCCATTAAAATATCATGGTCAATAGTGTCAAATGCTGCACTTAAGTCTAACAATACCAAAACAGAAACATATCCACAATCTGAGGCAAGCAGTAGGTCATTGATCACTTTAGCCAGTGCTGATTCTGTACTATGATGCTTCCAGAAACCAGACTGAAACACATCATGCTTATTAGTCCTACTTAGAAAAGAGCAGTGCTGTTGGTTGACAACTTCCTCCAAAATCTTAGAGAGAAAAGGTATGTTGGAGATTGGACGGTAACTGGAGAGATCAGAGGGGTCAAGATGTGGTTTCTTAAGAAGTGGCTTTACAACGGCAGTCTTAAAAAAACTTAACAAACCATTGATTAAGAAAGCTGACCTTGACCAATATGAATTTTCAAATTATAGGCCAATATCAATCCTCCCCTTTATCTACAAGATTCTAGAAAAGGTTGTAGCTCAGCAGATAAGCTTATACTTGTATAGGAATCATATACATGAAATATTTCATTCTGGGTTTAGGCCTCATCACAGTACTGAGACAGCGCTGGTTAAAGTGGTAAATGACCTACTACTGACCTCTGATCAGGGTTGCATCTCTTTGCTTGTATTTGTTAAGCAGAAAGGTTTTTTCAGACCCTATAGAACACTTAGCCAAGAAGTTTAAGGTTTAGAGTGAATTTTTATTTTCCATTGGACTTTAGATTCACTCATGGAGGATTATGAGATTACATCCTGCATTGATCTAATTTAATTAATCTCTACTTGATTGTGATCAGTGACGACTATTTTTAAGTTTATAATTATGTAGAATTCATAGTGAAAAAAAATTAGTCTGGATTTGTGTGTCTCTGAGGTCTTATTATGCTTGTTTCTTTATTCAACCTTTGGCCTTGCCTAGGTCTCCAGGAGAGGATGTATGTCCTTAAAAGTATTGAAAGTTTATCATGACATGTCATTATGTCCTACAGATTGGCACCAAGTTTATGTCAAACCCATTACATTAAAGATACAAATCAACCTGATATCTTAATTGTTGATTGGCAACTGGAAAAGAATAAAAACCTCACCCGGAGCCAGATGGCCTCTATTTTTTCCTGACTTGAACGCACAGACACACTCAGGCGAGGCTGAGAGACACAGAGCATCTTTGTTTTTTCGGGAGTATGGAGAGACGTGTGGGTCCCAAAAACGCTTGCCTTTTTCTTATTTTTTCTAATCTGCAGTAAAATTTATGCAGCATAAAACTGTTCTTAGAATAAACCTGACTAGGCATATGTTTGCAATTGGAAGATTTTTTTCACTAATAGTAATAAATAAATAAAATTATAAACTATATTTATAGACCACTTTCAATCCATAGTAGCTCAAGTTGCTTTACAATCAACGAATAAACTAGTTAATTGATACCCTTAACTGTAAAAAGATAAACATAATAATTGAATTAAAAAAAATTAAAGATTTTTTATAATTGGGTGTATTTTATTTATCCAATGAAGTGTATGAGGAGTGTGCATTTGGTGTGAGACGTGTGTATGTGGTGTCATGATTTTTTTATGAGGGCCGGTAGTTTGATGCTGTGTGGCGGGCTTGGCATGCGAGAGGTTTGAGCTTGACTTTGTCCTTGACCCTGGCACTTCCGCCTGAGCTGCTGGATCTCGATGCGTTGCAGCTGGATGATGCGCTCGGCCTCCTCCTCAAAGTTCAGCCGCGACACATCCAAGGACGATGCTGCAGAAATAAAAGATATTGAGGGCATGAAATCGGGGCTTGAAATCGGAGCGATAAATCACATTTTGGATGAAAAACAGTTATACACATCAAATTATCTCAATCTATTTACCAAAACAACAATTAGGAGATAAAAAATGTGTGTATTTATTTATTTAACATTATATATTTAACAATGTAAATTTAGTGAGTGCTAATTGTTTTAGTAACTGCCCTGTATACATATAAATATATGAATCATATATTCATTAGCAAATAAATCATAAAATCCATTTTGTTGCAGATAACATACATATATAAAATGATTCTATTATGAGGCTAGCATTGCGACTTCATAAGTTTCACATCATTTGTAAGTAGCTGTAAAAACAAAATGAAGCGTTGTTAGCTGTGTGCAGAAAGATGTACAGCACTGTAGAGGATTCCAAACTGGCTGATAAAGCATTCGAGAAGGATATTCTAACAAAATTAATATCTAGACCACCTCGTATTTGGAGAGTGGTGATTAAATCTTAAGAGATGCCTTAAGATTTAATCACCACTCTCCAAATACGAGGAGAATTTCAATAATTTTCGTAAAAATTTAAAACTTCAACTAAAATAAAATGACTTTTATAAATGACAAAATCTCATAGAGGGTTAAACAAGAGGAAAATAGATACATAAAATAGATTTTGTTGAATGTACATTTCCATATGGTGAATGACCCCGGCCTCACACTGATTTCCTTAAACAGTGTATAATAGCAAATATTATGTCCTCTTGTGTGACTCACTCTTGATGTATATGGAGCTCTTGGATTTGTTCTTTTTATTTAGGTCAATCTGCGTCGTGTCATGGACCTGTGCTCGCACCAGCCTCAGCTCCTTCCGCAAATCATTAATCTCATTGATCAGAGAGACATTGTTCTGCGCACACATACAAAAGCAGTACGTCAAAATGTGCTCATGTTGTAAGCAGGCCAAGATATGAGTATACAGCATTCACTCACGTTCATTTGTTGTTCATTTTCTGGTCACTACATAGCAATGGATGTCCCATTGACCCAGGCCATTTCTTTATATCCATACAATTGGAAAATGTATTTTAAATTACACAATGTAACTTATTAGCAATTTAAACAATATTTTTTGAAATCGAGCCCCAAAAGTCCTTCCTATGTTTGGGGATCCTCCTGACAACAGGAGGTAGGAGTATAAAAAAGTGATGGCGGGAATGGAACAGCCAAAATGACAAAATCCCCTTTTTTGTTACAGATTAATAAACGGCAGTCATTTTTAACACTTTTATTTGAACCTGTTACTCTCAGGGTCAAAATTACCTAAAATGACCTGTAACATCAATTTGAGTTTAAACTGGCACAATCAAGTTTCTTGTTAGAAAAATAATTTTAGGGTTAAAAAATTTAAATTTGATCAACATGACACTTGGGATCTTTAATAAACAAGGACACATTACGTCATTGATGTGAAGCACCACTCTTACATAGCACTCTTACATAGCACCCCTGGTGCTTGCGATGCCATAATCTGCCATAGACTAATTTATTTTTGGTACATGATCAAGCAAATTCACTGAACATGTGTAAAAGCACTGCCATGTGGAATATGTAAGAACTTACATGCCAAAGTCACATCCTACATTTACATATATTGTCATATCATAAATTTTGAAAAATCCTGGCTGTAAGAGTTTGGTTAATGAGATTATTGAATTGTTGGTGTCACTCGGATGACAAAAATGCATATTAGATTCACATGAATATATGAATCAATAAAATATTAGGCCCTACATATTGCATAAGTAGCTCGGCGAACACTTTTATCATTAAGTTGCTCTCTGACTGAGAGAATGTTTCCAATATGAGTAAAAAACAGTTGTTCATGTACTGCATGTATCTAATGCAGCCTGCACTGGTGTAGGGTGTGATTTTAGCCTTTTGCTTCATACACATGCAATGTGTAAGTGCAAACATACATGCATTCATCAGATCCTGCTGATGCATGTTAATTCCAATTTCTTCATTTTCAACAATGATAGATACAAAAGCTAATTCAGTAAAAATGCACCCTTCAGCCTGCTAGGTATATTTGCGTGAATGAGGTCCATGAAGTGCTTCACCTATTTAAAACATGAATTGAGGTGAAAACGATGATGAAAAATCCCCCCTACCTTCATTAACTTGACTTTGTTTTCTTCGTGCTCTTTGGTGACCTCTTCTAGTTTCTTCTTGAGAGAGGCCACGTTCCTCTCCAGGTGCTCCCTCTGCCTGCTGTACTCTTGCTGAATGTCGGCGTCCACTCCGGCCATCTCCACCTGGTGCAGTCATCACTCAGTCAGCTATAAACATGCTGTGTGTGTGTGTGTGTGTGTGTGTGTGTGTGTATTTGTGTGTGTCTTACCATGTCCGACTGTTGGACGTAGCGTTCATAGAGCTGTCTGATGCTGTTTTTCATCTTTTCAGGTTGCTGGATGAAGCCCACGCAGTTGTGGAGGCCGGTCTTAATCCTGCACTCTAGAGTCTCTAGGTCTCTAACCTAAGGAAACAAACTTGTTCCAGTCAAAGGTCCTTAGGCAAATTGCATACGATCAAATCTGATCATCTCATCTGAGTATTTATCAATTTAATCTTGACGGCAAGTCTGTATGATCAAACTCACGTCTGGTTAGAGTGTGTAAATCTTAACATTTTAACAACCATGATTCGTGGTTAGATTGTAATCCTTATTATCCACATCAATAATATCCGTAATGCTCCCGAGTGGCGCAACAGAAGAGCATTCGCCCTATCGTTATTCGAATCCATTAAAACTGTGTATCCAAAATGCTAATGCTAATTTGTTAGGGAAGATTTCTTATTAGAATTCACTCTAATAAGTCGGGGTCCTCAAGAAATCTTATTTGGGACACTATATGCAGATATTATGTCTCAAAGAAGAGTCGCTAGAAAAAAAGAAAGGTATAACTATGCTATTATAGCCTGCAAGCTAATCAGCATAAATCAAAACTCAGATAAAACTGTCACTGTCACGTGCGCGCCACCTCGCTCGCCGTGTGTGATCCCCGAACTCTGTTGTGTTAATCTAGTCTGCCCTGTCTAATTATGTTAATTATTACCAGCTGTTCCTTGTTTGTGTTCCCTTTAAGTATCCCCGTGTTGCTGTCTCAAGTTGTCTTCTGTTGTGTTTCATATCATGTTGCATGTAGAGTGTCTGATTGTGTTAAATGTTTAGGTTTAAAATAAATGTATGTTTGTAAACGGCGTCGCAATTGGGTCCTGCACCCCGTTACAGTCAGAGACCACAGTTAAGCTAAATAAGTGAAATATAGCTAACTTTACGCTTTATTTTATTACACAATCATTTAAATGTAATATTTGTAAACCAACTCACTGCATGAGGCTATTTCTGTGTTAAAAAAAGTCAACTACCAAAACGAGTTTATCCATTTCCGCATTTGGGACGTTTCTTAAAATGGCTGACATTACATTAACAACACTTCCTACACAAGTCATAGGGTCATATCACTGCCTGACACTGCCGACAAATACGGAAATGCGCCGTTAATAGTAAACACTAATTTTACGACAATTTCAAATTATTTAAACGCATTCTTCAAAACACAGCTCTTCACTCAATGCTATCATCTTCTCTCATCTTGTTAGCTATCAGTATTTTTTGTGTCTGTTTGTGTCCTGGATTATATTGTCAGTGGTTGCTTATATGACTTTTGTGATTATCTCTGTGAAGCATCTTTGATATGGAAAAGCATGTATTATAATAACGTTATTATTATTAATAATCACACACTGAACATATTGCACCAAAACTAACCCTCTGCATTCCTTTGTGCATCTCCTTTTCCGTGGCTTTTAGCTTACGCTTCAGCTTGCCGTTAGTCTGCTCCAACAGAGTGTTCTTCTGATGCCACTGATGCAGCTCATTGTGCATCTAAAAGAACAGCATCCTCTGATCAGCTACTCATAATTGCACAGCATATATTATAATGTGTAATAATAATAATAATAATAAACTATTTATAGAACACCTGTCATTTCCAATAGGGTGCTCTACATGAAAGAACAAATTACAACCAAAAGTTAAATGAAATGAAACAAAGAAAATTCACACAAACATAAGATAGAAATGGAGTTAGCTAAAAGCCATATTAAATAAATATGTTTTTAATATTGCCATTCTAGCGTCTATAATTTTAGCAATAGTGTTCCATCATTTTGGCATTGTATAAAATTATATGTACTGTTAAAAAGCTCATGACTTATGACCTAGTATGCATGATAGGGTTATAATAAGTCAATAGATCACTAAAATGTTAGCATCAAATCTTATTTTCGCTGATTTTTAAGGTTTTGTGCTAGTGACTGGATGGTGATTACAAACTACAGCACTGCCAGAGAGCCACTGTTGGGCCCCTGAGCAAAACCCCTAACCAGGGGATATATTAAGATTTAGGAGGTGGGGGAGCACTACTTATTTCATGGGTGCCAACAATGTTGGAACAGTATCGTTCAAGTTATGTGGTATAATATGGCGTCATCAACATTGATAGTAGTTGGCTTCATGTGTCTTGGAGGAAGAACATATATAGGGGAAAACTAACTAGTGGGTGAGAATTGGCAATGACCAAATTGAGAGAAAATGGGGTAAAAAAAAAAAGCCCCATATGTGTAAAATTAAACTCCCCACCTCTTGGATTTGTTCCTTCATCTCTTTGATCTCGTTGTCTCGTGGCTCGATTAGATTCTTCAGATCTTTGACCTTGTAGTCCAGCACGTAGTTCACCTTCTCCAGATCCTGGTTCTTCTTCTTCAGATAGCTAATGTCGTTTTCCTGAAGGTACAGAACAGACTCCCTTCTTATTTATTGTCCAGCTCACTTTTAGGAGGCTTATTCAGCATTTGTTACATCAAGGAACCATGAGCTTCAGCATTATATACCCGACAACTAGGGGTGCATAAGCCTGCATAACAATTATATTATTAATGTTATAGTAATTTATACAACAACCAAGAAAAGTACGGGAAAAGTACGGGAACACGGGAAACAAAGGCTCGGACTTAACGATACACAAATGCACAATAAGGATTCACAAACACTAATGGCAACATGGAAGGTATAAGAAATCAAACTAATCAAGGGAAACAAGACACATGTGAATAAAATCGGGGAAACAAACCAATGGCGTGTGCAGAGACAGGACCAAAGCAGAAACCAAAACAAACACAAGCACATGGTGCTCGTCGCATGACAATAGCATGGCAATACTCAGTTATGATTGGCTGGCTGGTGTTTGTTATTTTGTTATATCAGAATACCTCTTCGATATAAGTAAGAGATAACACCTGCTTGGTTGGGTGCTATCTCTTACATAGGTAATGACATCACAAGAAATTTTCGGTAACACTTTACTGTAGGGCAGTGTTCAGAAGGCTACATGACACCGACATAAGCCCTTCATGACAACTGACAAACATTTATAAACGCTTATTCCAACTCCGTCAGTTAAGTTGACAAAAAAAGAAGCCTTTATGACAACTGACGCCGGTTGGAATAAGCGTTTATAAATGTTTGTCAGTTTATGTCAGTTGTCATGAAGGGCGTCATGTAGCCTTCTGACCACTGCCCTACAGTAAAGTGTTACCGGTCATTTGTATGAATGTATTAAAAAGTTCAAATAAAAAGACTTTGCACCAGTGTTTGAAGGTTTCTATCTGCACAAGAATTGGTTTTCTCAGAGCTCCTCGCAGGCCCCTGCTAGAGTTTTTTTTTTTTTAATACTGTATGAGAGAAAAAAAGGTATGAGGTATGAGAAATTCATAGGGGATGATCTGGGATCAGTTCTTATCCTTTTTGGGTCATTATAAGCCTTGATAAGATCCAAATACTCGCTATAATAAGCTTTTCGAATTGGGGGTTCCAAAAATGTATTTGTATTTGAGAAATACAGTACAACTACAGCTGTGTGATTTTAGTAGCAGCATGCTATTGAGAATCTCACTGAGGAAAAAAAAAAAAAAGAATCACAGCAGGCCATTATATAGCGCCACACACACACTAGGACTTATCGATTAAACAGACAGACTTATCGATTAAATGTGTCACATCTACGGCTGCTACACTAGTCCAGTGAGATCAGATGTATCCTTTTTGTCAGTGTATTTTTTAAAATATATATATATATAACTATAATGAACTCACGAGTGTACTCCTGGTGCTCGTCTTTGCTCCGTGAGCCACCCAGAGGCCGTATGAAATACAATTATTTTACAGGCCATTTGTACAGTCTGAAGGCAAAAGAGCAGGGGCCTGCCTCCTTATGTACAAGAGTGTGTTTTTAGGTGTATGTGTGTTTTGCGTACCTGAAAATGGTACGTCCCGGAGCAGCGTGGGCCCCAGACCCCTCCAGAGAGCGAGCCAGCCTTCGTTGTGTACGGCCGAGCGGATCACGGCGCTCAGCTCTCTGTACGACTGCCTCTCTGACTGCAGCTTAGTGCGGATCAGCTCTAACGGACTGATCAAAGTGGCAGAGCCCACTGCAAAAAACACACACAGACATTTTTGAGCAGGAAAGATTTTCTGCAGTCAAAAAAAAAAAAAGATTAACACATGGAACCCGACTTTTTAAATTAGATTAAAGGCACATATTGTATGTCATTTCAGCATATACAGCAAGTGGGTTGTTTTTTTCCTTTTTCTCTTTTTTCATTCAACATTCGGTGCATGGCGCTTCTTGACGTCGGAGTACAACAACATGGACGCTAACCAGCACAAAGGCAGGTCCGGGAAGACCCTCGCTTAACTTCAGTACCCGCGATGAGGGCAGCAACAAACATGGCATACGACATCCTCTCCCCCTTTTGTTGCCTCCGTTCAGAACTGTGAATGGACATTGCCCTTATGTAAAGCAAAACTAGCTAACTGTCAGCAGAAAGAGAGAGAGAGTGCAATGCAATACTCGCTCTACCATTTAACGGTACGTCTTTGTGCGGCAATGCTTTTGGGGAAACTCGACCGTAATTTGGTCACTTGTTATTTGCGACCCACAAACTCGGTCTAAAAACGATATTTAAGAAATAAATCAGATTTTCCCTGATGTGTGAACAAGGCCAAATAAGTGCAGGCAGATTCCTCAAAGCTCTTTATAAAGCTAGACGTGTTGATAATATCGTACACCGGTTATATTGCACTGTCAAATCGGTAGTGACCATAAAAGCTACAGCTTGTGTACTCAAAACCGATGCAGTATTTACTTTAGCCAGAAACTCGTGTTATTAATGTATGTCTAGCAAGAGTCATGGTATTAGCGACTAGCTATTTACAGTCGAGTGCAAAGGTTTGCATTCCCCTTGGTTTCTGGGTGAAAAAGTTACAAAATGTACCTCTATTTTATAGTTTATCTACAAAAACGAATTCCATGTTCATTTAAAGGTATTTTCCAATTAAAAATCTGTTACAACGGCCTAAATATTACAGCAATCGAGCCGGTCCTCAGTTATCTTTATTAACAAGCTCAAATGTTTGCATCCCCATCGACATGCTCTAGTAAATTTATTTGAATGAGCCTAGTTAAAGTGTCTAATGGCTTAAAACAGTCAACACGAGTTTACTTTGTTAAATCTTTCCAACAGGCTCAAACTCTCAAGCAGCTTGATGTGAGCAGTTAAGGAGTCAATGGCAATCAGGAAAACAGCTCTCACAAGACCTAAAACGGACAATATTGACCCTTCACAGAGCTGCAAAAGGGTATTTAAAAAAAAAAGTCGAAACAGTCATTTAAAAATGGAAGAAACAGAAAGAAAGACACTATTAAAGAGTGCAAGAAAAATAACTGAGAAGATATATTCAATTCAATTTAAAGCATATTTTAAATTGATATCACATTCAGAAATATGATTTTGATTATTATTAAATGTTGTTTTGTTGGTTTCCTCATTTTGAAGTAAGGGTGTGAACTTCTGCACTGAACTGCAGATTATCAAATATAACTAGGGGTGTAACGATGCACTTTGTTCACGATTCGATTCACGATACTGGGTTCACGATTCGATATTGTCACGATACTCAAAATATTTTGAAAAAAGATTTGAATAAAGAAAAATGACTGAAAAAAATCCTTTTTTATTTCTGAAGCATAAACAATGTGCATTTTTGCCTGTATATATTTGTAAAGAAAAAATAATATTTAGTAATCTAAGAAAATACCAGGAACAGAGGTTTAAAATTACTAGTAAAAAAAAAAAAAAGGACTTTAATAGCAGCTTCACTATACTTAGACTGTAGCCTATAGGCAGGGTTAGCGAGAAAATAAAACCATTTCCATGTTGTGTTGGTGAAATATATTTGTTTTCTTAAAGTAGAGGTGTCAGAGTACATTACAGGCAGAAAAACTAAATTTTTCAGATTTGAAAGACGAAGGAGCGTCTCACACTCCCATTCAGCTGTTTCTAATAACGACTCTGAAGTTAGGAGTGTCACATGACGTATGACGTGCTGGTGTGGGTTACGTTGATTGCAACCTCTGGTGGTCAAACAGTGTAATTGCAGTAGGTGGCATAATTAATAGAGTACACCTGGTATCGCAGATCTCCACGATGCACATCGGCACGTTTTTGCATCGCGATATACCGTCTCACGATGCATCGTTACACCCCTAATTAAAATGCGTGTACGGTAGAATATTTAAAGCCTACCTAAGTATACTTAAAATAGTAACGTTTTAGTACAGTTAAGTCCACTCCACACATTTAAAATCAGGCTTTAATACTATTTTTGTACAATTAAAGTACAAAAAATTGTTGTTCCATTTTAGCACATTAAGTGTGGTTGTCGCATAAGTGTACTTTAGTGAAATTTTTTTTCACCGGGCCGGGGTAGTGCGCTAACTAGCTGGGTTGCTAACTAGCTAGCATGTGTTTAAGTGATGAAGCTTTCATGTATAGATTAAGTATTTGGCTACATTTTTTTTTTTTTGAAAGCAGTCATTTTTAAATGTTATATTTTCATAAACTATTTTATAAACTATATATTTTTTTCAGCTTGGCATCAGCTAGTTTTTCGTAAATAGTAGTGGATTCAGACTTTCGGACCCCAGTGTACTTAGGAACTGACATGTCTAGACTTGAATAGGGCAAGTACACTGTATTAAGTGATTTTAGAATAAAAAATGGTAGTGTTAAAACCCCTTAAAGTCCAGACTCCAGCTTTTTCTCACTCTTGTAACTGCAAACATTTTACTCTAAGTTTCATTGTAGTTACTCAACGATTCCTAGCGGTTACTTTAAGAGGCTAATGTGCGTTTTTCATCAGCAGCATTGGTTTACCTGAAGAATCTCCTGCTGCTCTTCTATGTGACGTGACCTTTTAATATGACATGCTGACCTTCAGTAGACGGAATCCCGCCGTTCATGCAGGGATCGTTTTAAATAAATAACATCATTCACGTGGGTTGACCTTCGAGATTGTAATGTGCTTCTATGATAAAAATACATTCTTGGTAGATGTTGGTCTTTTATCCAAAAGTATGATTATCTGACACAAACACCATCACTTAATATCACTTGGTTGATGGAGTTGGTTTTATGTGAGGTTGGACTGCCACTACTGAAATTGTTGCAACATAGGCCCTACATTGGGGCACCATAACACATTCATAAGCACTACATGTATCTTTTTGAAAATGAACATCGTGAGGGGACGTTAGAGGTCTTATGACTTTCTTATTGCATGAAAGGGAGAAGAACCTCAATTATTATTATGGGTAAAGTTTGGGATTGTTGTATTAGTTATTAGCTTGTCTTCACTAACATCACAATCATGAAGCTCAAAAAAATCTTATATGAAATATCCACTCCATCATCTTACCTTTTTTGGAGGTGTACCTACCGTATCGACATCATATAGGAACATGAAATTTGATGATTCTTATGTAATGCATAGCTTCTACAACTTCGTCAGCTCCATGAAACTAAAGCGTAATCCATTTTGCATTTTAAAACACTGTTATGAAGCACTAGTGTATATATATTGTAACCTTTTCGAAGCCCATGTGTTAGCTGAATAAACAGGAATGGAATTGAGACTTCATAGAAGATTTTTCGAAGCTTCATGGACATGCTGTTATATAATAACTTGAAAGATAAATATAAGGATACAATGTCCAATGTCACCTCACGAGTTTCAACATAGGCCTTACATAAATCCTTCAGCTGTTCTTCATAAAATAATTATGCCATGCTTATGAATGTGTCATGATGCCCCAATGTACAGTAGGTACCCAAATCTCTGATTGATTAGCTTTTTTGTTTCTTAACCTTCTTTAGAACCATAATGAGACCAGGCAAATGATACTAGAGGAAAAACATTAGTACTGAGCGTTCGGCTGTATCAGATTTCCCACTGGATGTTATTTCTGATGGTTTGCTCCATTATTGAGCCCTCTGGCTCCAGAGATCAAAACTTCTCCACTTCTCCGTCCGATCCCTAAATATCCACCAAGCATCCTGATTCGTCGTGCTGGGTGCTATGAGCCATGAGGTTCTGACTTCAGAACATTTTTCAGCAGAATGAGGACGCACCAATTCTGTTACACATGCACACTTCTGTATATATGGTCAACGCTGTTTTCACCAGGCCCAAATAGACACTCCATTTACTTATACATTTATTTTGAAGAAAATGGCATCAGATAGTAATGCCTTAGTTCTTCTGATGTTGGCGCAATCCCTCGTTTCTTTTTTATTGGTTACATAAAACCCAATTTACGCACAGCGAATGAAAGGTTTTGACATAATAAAATGTATATTTAAAGATAACATATATTTTTTAAAATATAATAAATAAATAATATAATAACAGTTTTATATTATATTTATATTTTTTAAATATACTATAATAGAAATATATATATTTAAAATATAATTATAATTTTTATATGATATATACAAAATTATATATATATTAAAATATTATTTTAATGTAATTATAATAAAATATAATATAATTTTTTTATATGCTACAATATAAATAGTATATATATATATAAAATAAAATAAATTAGTACTTCATTGTTCCCATAACTATATCTATAAATAGTTTCATTTGCCATTTTCTTTTGCCGTTTTTGAAAAAAACATTGTGTCAAGTTGCCTTCTGGGAAAGTCCTGTTTCCTGAAGTTACACTCAATCCATCAGGCCTCCGAGGGCTCGTCTAACAAACTTCGCTTGAGCTGAATAAAGTTTTTTAATGGCTATTAACATGACTGCAGAGATTCGGCCAAGGAGAAAGGGTGAGGCAAAGTCAACAAGGTGCGTTAAAAAACGGTGTTGGAACGGTGCCTAGCTGTGTTTTTAGCATTTTAAGTGATGGACGGTGGTTCTTCAGAGAATTCTGACAGCGACTGATGCTTAAAACCCTGCTGAAGAAAGTGAACGCATGCCGAGAGATTTTCTGATTTAGAAGTAACGACTTGAGGTCCATTTCACCCACCGAGGGTCCATCTTCTGTCCATTTATCCATTCCTCAGCAGGATGGACATTCACTCATTTTCCTCCTCTTCCTGTCTTAAAGGTCTGACACACTCTGCTGAAAAAGCACGAGCTAAAAGCATGCTTGAAATTCTCGAAGAGTATTGAGAGACGTCCCAGTGATGGAGTGATTGCAGTCTCTCTGAGAGGGAGCTTTGGAAAATCCATGCTAGATTTGTTTTCAAAGACAATGAAACAAATGATATATATATATTACCTTTAACTATCACCACCTGATGTGGTTTTTTAAATGGTCAATTAAGCAGGTGGAAGATCTGTTTTACCGTTAGTGGAGTAAAAGTGAAGAGAAATGACAAATAAATGCCTAAAATCTGAAGTTAAGTATGAATCCTTAAGAAAACAGAAATCAAGTATTGTATTGGAGGATTTGAATTCCGACCCTGGGAACCTGGAAATGCAGTATTCTATAGTATTTATAGCTAAGCACATCCTATTTGGGTTAAAAATCACCCAATTCCCATTTGGTGAGGCAAATCAGATATTCACCAATGCCTCCTAGATAGAGTGTAAATAAAGTGGTTTACCCTTGAGTTCTCCAGACCACACATCTTTTTTTTATGCATCCATTTCTCTTTTACTCAGCAGTGGCTCCAGGTCTCTTTCAAAGCCCTAAATCATTTGGCACTTCTCATTTCCCCTCTAAAGTAGAGCAGGGAGCAGAATGAGCTCACCATGCCGTCCCTTTCTTTTACCAAATAAAGTAAAGAAACATACAAGGCAGGCAGGAGTCTGCCTTTAGGAGAGTCTATATACAGTTGAGTGCGAATATTTGTACACCTTTACTTCTGATATGATGAAACCAACAAGACATTTAATGTGAGTTCGGTTCTACAGATGTTCCTTCATCATCACAAGTAACAAAAATGTGTCAGAAAATGTAAGATAATAATAGTGAGACGATCCAAATGTTTTTTCTGAATGTGAGAGAAATGTCAACTTTTATTCCACTTGCCTCGAAAGTCTCTATTTGTGTGAATTTTAATTAAAAAAATAATAATAATTTCACTTCACTTTGGTCGTGTCTTTGTTGTTTCCATTTCTCTCTCCCTAAACCCTCTGATATCTTTTTATCCCCTTCTCCAGCTGTGTGAAAGGCCAATATTGTCTGGTTTAGGGCGTGTAAGAGACATTTTCCTGATCCCCATTGACTCTTGACTGCTCATTAGTCATTAGACACCTTAGTGAGGCACATTCGGATAAATTAACTAGAGCATGTCCAGGGAGGATGCAAACCTTTGAGCTTGCTGACAGACTCAGTTGACGGAATATTTAGGCTGTATGTTGTAACAGGGTTTAAACAGGAAAATGCCATTAAATGAAAATGCAATTGTATTTTATAGATGGTACATTTTTCTTGTTTGGTTTTTTTCCCACCAAGTGGGATGCTAATTTTTTCACTCAACTAAAAGCATTTAAGTGTTGAATTATATCGTCAAAGGTTATTTTGATTTGTAGTATAGTTGTTGAATTTGAAATACCCAAATGGATGAAAGAAGGATGTTCACCATAATTAAATCCTGTGTTTGAACCATTCAAACCTGGGCTGTGAACTGATTTGTGTTCAGATATATGTTCTCCTATGTGCTTGGCTCCGTTTTATTCTGACTTTTGTCTCTTTTTCTCTGTCTACAGGTAAGTGTCTCAGATCTTTACCCGAGAGTGAACCTCATACACAATGAAGCCGTGGGTCACGTGTGAACATAGTTTCTAAGGAGATGCAGTAAGATCCATTTGACCTCTTTTGGCTGTGCTCTTTTATTCTATTTTCTTTTCTCCTCACTCTCTGTGCTGTCTGATTGTAGTTATTTACTGTTAGGAGTAGCAAATGGTTAGATTGTACTCTGAAAACAACAGATTGGGTCATCGATACTGATTAGAACCTGGACACCCATTGCAGAAACGATAAATCTCTCAATTAACTAATCAATAAGCTTCAATAAGCTGATGGTGCCTTAATCCAATTTCCTGCTAACTCAATTGGCTTAATCTTGTCTCCATGTTGATGCTAGCCAATCGCCTCAAAGTACTTCCTCCAACATACACCTGTTTGCCATTTGTAGGCCATCATGCACTGATAGTGGAGATGACCTCAAACACACTGTTATGAACTAAAATCATAGTCCCATAGTATCACCTCTAACCAGCATCATGAGGACATTTCCATTTATGATGTAGAGTGTAGATTAAAAAAACAAGGTCTCAATAAGAGATGCACTCAAATTTAGGCCACAAAAATGACACTTTTGGTGCCATGACTAAAGACATCCAGGACAATATGCAGACAAGATATAACAATTTTAGATATTTTTTTGTTATTTGTTTTATTTATTGTCAGCACAGTTTTGTAGAGTAATGTCCTATTGGAAGGTCATGTGTTTTTTTCCCTTTACTTGTAGTTTTTCAACGAAGCACTAATTAACGAATGATTTTAATGAATGCTTTTCAATTTGTAAAAGCATAAAAAGCAAAATAATTTGGTACAATTAATACAAAATCCAGTTCTTGGTTTCCGTTTTTTCGATCCAGACTCCCCCGAATCCCGGATTCCGTTTCATTCCAGGAATTTTGATTTTCGGTGCCTCACTAGTGTCCGTGCTCATCTCGGTCACCTCACCGTGCATGATCAAACAAAAGGAAGCTACATGTGGAGGCTACACACAGACAGATCATTATCCCTGCTGCTCTTTTGACAGCCAAATCTCAGCCAATATTTGTGCTGTCCAAATCCATGATGAATATTAATATTACGTCTCACAGGCTAAAAGGATATTACACTGGAATACTTAAGAACACCGCATGGCTTCCAAAGATGCAAATATTGATCCTTTTTTTTTTTTTTTTTTATCGCCAGTTGCTGCATGCCAGGGGGCTTCAAATAAATGAGAACATTTGGACAAACACAGGCTGAAGGGAAATGGTTCACTTGTTCATGGTAGAGATAAACTCGTGGATTTGACGTGGAACTGTGCTTTGAATTATAAAACAGTTCTTTTAGTTAGAGCAAATGCACTGTCATGAATGCAAATTATAGTGAGGCCCTCATACAGTATAAAATCTAACCAGCATTGTAAGGATATTTTTCTCTCATATGTGGACTCGATGGTAACATGAGTACAGACGTTCTGGGCGCTACATGGCTGAAAATCGTTATCTGACATTTAGAGATGAAACTCTGCCACAGAAATTTGTATTAGGTACAAGTTCCAACAGCTCTTTGCTTTAGAAAGAGAAAGAGCAGAGATATACTAGAGCACGTGACACGGTAATCTTCTGTAGATAATCATCAGATCTTTTGGGGACGTACAGCATTTGAACCATTCCCTGCTGCCATCAGAAGAAAGATAATATGATATACTGTATAATCTCCACAATAAAACGTTGTGATCTGGTTTGAAAGTGAAGCAGGATCCTCGACAGAATATGAACGACCTGAAATGTCAGGTGTTTCCGTCATATAATTCGGCGTTAAAACAGATTTAAGGCTTGATGCCGTTCCTTGACCTTTCATTTAACATGGATAGGGAGAAACAAATGAAGATTTCTCAGCAAGATGCCACGTCTTAACTTATTCCTTAGAGGGGCTCTAAAAGCTGGAGACGACACATCCCTTCCTGTCTCATCCACACAAAGGAAAAAAAAAAATCATTCAAAACCAGTTAAATCCAGGGTTCCTTGTTAATGGCTTTTGCGTTCTCCATTATCAGCTCCATGCTAAATTCTTATTTAAAGTGTCTGAAAGGCTACTTAGCATTCAGCCCAGAAGCTGCAGCGCAACCGGCCGCAGTCATTAAAAGTCATTCAAAAGGAGTTTGGAGTCGAGGTGAAATCAGGAAGTGCTGCTGAAGAATGCTTTAGAAAGAGTACAAAAATCTTGCCGACTATGCCATAAAAGCATTAACTGTGTAAGATTTCTGGGTGATACGGTTAGGTTATGAATCCAGAAAATTAGACAATTTCTATTACATCAATAGTTGTTTATTTACTCAGACTGTTCATGACTATCGACCTCAATATATTCTCATATTAGGCTACTGTTAGATTTATTTGAGTCTTTGCTTTCTTTTCATTTTTATTTTATCCTATTAATCTAGACTTTTTTTTATTGCCTCTTGCTTTTATGCTACACCATATTGACCGTCAAAGTTTTTTATCCGTCCGCATTTTCTGTCCCCTGATTGTTTTGGTATTAAAGACAGATGCTTGTTTTAAAGGAGGTGGTCTAGAAAATATTGAAAAACTTCTACACAAGAACTGCACGCAATTACGATAATCTAAATGCGGCACCTAGAAAATCAAGTTAAGCAACTGCGTGGCGCAAGTCTAAATACGGAGAACTTTCCCCCACGTAACTATTGACATGTCTTTTGAACTTAACACTTCATTTGACACTGCAGGAACCTGCTAAAACACAACTATTTCAGACTCCACCATAGGTAAAAAGTCTTTAGGTTATACGTCACATCTCGTAAACTTGCGTATCACCCAGAATCCTGTGCTTCCCACTTGTAAATATGACTTCATCGACTCTTTGATTGCATTTTCCAAGTAGAAAAATTGGTATTACCCAGTTTATGGCACCACTAAAATTAAGATATTTCTGTTAGCTATAGTTAGGTTAGCCTATATAAGAAAAAAAACCTATGTAGGTAGGTAACCTTGGGCTACAGTATATCCCCGTCTAATAATCCTCACGATACGAAGAATCCGGAGTAGTTTATCATTTTGCTATTACAGTGGAGTTTCTGAGTCTGAAGCAGTAGGAGAACTGCGTTTTAAAATGGGGTATTACATAAAGCAGCGTGGAATGGTTTTGTTTTATTGTTTCTTTTTTTCTTTTTTTTTGCAGTGGAAGTGGTTTCTTTCTGCTGACTTAAGAATTTTACATCATAGTGTACTTCCTTCAAACTTACTTCAGTTTGACAATGATTTGAGACCAATATGATGGTAATGTTAACATTTTTGAACAGTTGGAGAGATGTATTATTTGGTTGATTTGTTTGTATAGTTACCATCTATTCAAATAAGTGGAATGGAATTTCAATGGAATTTCTAAACATTTCAGGTGAGAACACTGAACAATTAACTAAGATGGACAATTCAACTGCATCCAGTGAAAAAAGTAACTCGAATTTAAATATTTCAACTCTCAGGGAAAGAAAATGGAGACTTTCCATTGGGGGAATTTATTTCACCAGAATGTTTCCACTTTCAATGTAAATTGGGAGTGGCTTATCTTTGAGTGGGTTGGTACATGTTGGGTTGAACAATCCTGATTCTATAATAATATTCATTCAAATTTTAGACCACGCCCACCCGGACAGTTCTCAGTTCTCAGACCAGGATGTTTAATATAACTATCATATGACACTCAAGGTTGAGTATTTTACTTTAATAATGTAATTTGATGAATCTTATTAATAGGGCTCATGTGTGTGTGTTAGATTGAGTTGGACTTCTAATGTCTGGCTTCTCTGTTTGGCAGATGTGTTGGCTCTTCTATTGTCCAGAAATTAGCAGGCCAATTTGGATTCAGTTCATATTTTTGATTTCTGGTTGGTGGATCGTCCTTACGTTCAGCAGAGACCTGGAATAGAGCACATTTTTCTGTAGTGCCTGTCCCTGATTAAATTTTGTCTGCCTCTTAATTAATAGTCTCACAGTTGGAAATGTGTACGAATTTGCCCAAACGGAATTGTATGAAAGGCTATGAATGGTTAAGGTTATGGTGAAGGGTAGGGCTAGCAGTCGTAGTTTTCCTTTGTTACTTAATTTGTCTGAAATGAAAGAAACCCGCTCTTGCTCGTTACGACTCATACAAACTTTACATGAGATCCAGTTGTTATGTATGACATAAAGAAGACGTCCTTTACTCTAATGGTGTTAAGATGTATTAATGGATTTTGCTGGTTTGACCTGTTTTTTCTGCCCATTGAAATTCGAGGGTTGTAAGAAATGAACTATTCCTTTATGGAAAATTCCCATGGGTTCCCATTGGAAATTTCCAATAGGTATTTAATAAGAATCCCATGGTGAATTGTACTTATCGAATATTGAATTTTAATGAGTGTTTACAGTACATTATTGTTATCTCACAATCCATTTGGATTTACCCATTGGAATATGGTCTGATTTCTATGGGGTTCTTATTGGATTCTTATGTATACCCATTGAAATATGGTCTGATTTCTATGAGGTTCCTATTAGATTTTTATAGAGTCAGTATGGAATTTTTATAATATAAAAAATAAGGTTTAGGTTTTGATCGTGGGAATTTGATAGCATCCTATGGGTTTTATGAGCTTTTTATGGGGGTGCCATGTGTGCTTCATGTGAGCCCCACAGATTTTCTTTTCTTTATGTGTCTTCCATAACAGGGTAAGTGGGAATACCATGAATTTGTATATATACACCCCATGATTTCCTATGAATGCGCCATAGCAACTGTTCTCAAAATATTCATGATTTATAAATGTTCTAGCCGTGTCTTAAACATTTAAATCCAAAAATCCATTATATATTATAAGCAATCCAATATATGATGACCTTCTAATCAGAATTTCAGTGCCCCTTGGGTCCGATCTTTCAGGTCACAGTTTCAGTCACTGGCATGTCTTTAATGATGTCCCCTCTCTCAGGCCTTTGGCATTGCCTGTGGCCATTTCCTCCTATTTCTGGCTCACATCCACTTGATGTGCTAACGACTTAATTACCTGTGCGCCCTGGTTTCTCTCCCCTGTCCCCACCGTTTCCTATTTAAACCGCAGTGATTGGGGCTTTAAGTGGAATAAAACCGCTTAAATTGAAACTACAGAAAGGACATTGTACACCAGATCACGGCACTGATAAAAGGCTCGTGAGCCTGCAGTGTGATCATGCATTTATTCATACACCAGAAATTCTGAAACAGTTCATTCAAATATATAGGAATAGAAAAATGGGAATTCTTCTTCAAACTAGAAAGTAGTTACCAGCATGCTGAACAAGCAAGTTTCTGCGTATTTTCTTTTACTGTACATCAGAAATGAAATGCTAAATTAAAAAGAACAAGGCTGGGCTGGCCTAGACTTTCCGCACTGCCCAAGCATTTATCATGCAGATGTCAAGGGTATTGGATCCCTGATGGGATGGCGGAATTGGATTGCTCTTCTGTATCTCACTGCTAAAGAAAAAATGCCTTGGTGCCTAGAGGCCTGCTGGCTTTCAGAGCTGTCCAGTGCTGAAATATGAGTTCACTTTGTGCTTTGCAAAGCCTCTATGCCTTTTTTTGACATGAATGTGCATTTCACCAATGGGTAGGTAGTCAGTCATCCTGCTAGAAAGTCATGGAGACGTACAGTATATTTTCAGACTCCTTGGCAACTTCATGTGTCCTGAAAGAGTTGCTGTGGCATGAAATCTAGTATCTATTATATGTTTCAAACATCATTTCACTGGTTAAATAGACGAGGCTTTGACTCAGAGCCTGGAAATGGTGCCCCTAATAAATTGGTTTGTACCAGGAAAATATACAGGAGTTATGACTGATAAAGTCCGCTATATTCATAGTCCAGTACCTATAGCATAGATTTGACATTTCTAATGTTGTGTTTCATCTTTTACTAAGAGTGAAATGATTACCAAAACAAATTTGCTCTCTCAAAGCTCTCATCAGCTAGCAAAAACCGGGTTTTAGTCCAATAGTCACTTTTTTTTTTTGCATTTTTTTAATATAAGTTTGGTCTTAAATGTTGATTGGATGTCTTCTGCATTAGTGTGTCATGAGAAAAAGAGCACATTTTAGATGTTACAATTTTTTTTTTATGTTAGAGAAATGTTTGAAGAAAGTAAGATATTCATTAATAGAGCACTTTAAAAAAAGAAGAAGATAAAAACCGAATCAAGGCTGTTCTGGGATTTTACCTGCAGAGACAGAAGAACCGTGACAAGTTCTCCAAGATTCTTGGAACAACCTACCAGCCGATTTCCTTATAAAACTGAACGAAAGTGTGTCTAAGAGAATTGATGCAGTTTTAAAGGCAAAGGCTGAAACACCAACACACTGATTTTAGTTTCTTTTACTGTTTACTGCTCTAGTATTTTTTATATTCAGAAACTTTTAACTAAAATGTACATACATTTCTTTATATGTGCCTAAGACCTTTGCACATTACTGTGTGTGTGGGTGTATATATATATATATATATATATATAATCCATAATATATACATAATCTAGGCACATCCTTCCACCATCCGGGAACGAACACTCAGAAAAGACAAGACTAATATCATGAAGTGGATGTTGTAGTGGGCTAGTTGTGCTAGAGTCTGTGTTTGGTCAGTACTGTATGTTTCACGTACAAAGACTTTCCTGAGCTTGAAGCATTTAAAGTAAAGTAGTTTCTGAATTAACGGAAAAAACAAAAAACATGTTGGGAAAATACTTAGATAAAGATTTGCATGTCATTTCATTTCCTTGAGACCTGAAGTGAAGCCAGTGGGTTTAATTTGTGAACATCTTTCCACAGCTCCTGTTGCAGTTTAATAAGAGATATACCAAACTAATGAAATATTCATCTTTTTAATAATATCCAACCAAAAACACTGCCTTAGTGCATTAATGTATTAATGTCTTCATGCCTTAATGTCTTTATTAATGTTGGAAAAAGTATTTGGGAACTTAATAATTTTTTTTTTAAAAGTGCAATCCACCAATAATATATAGAGGATTTTAAAATCCCCCCAAGCTAATCTTCATAAGGTTTCTGTGTGTTTCCAGTATAAATATTTTGTGTGGTTTAATTCGTTATGTGTCCGGGGTGATCCCTGCTTATTTCCTCTAAAAATAAATAATTAAATAAACCAGCGTGTTTACTTTCTATCTACACTGATATTGCTGCAGGATAAAAAGACAAGGATGCTGATTCGGAAAAGGACATTTTGGAGCGTCCATTAGAATTAAGTCAAGAAATCCTACGGAAATACATTATATGATTTTTGCCACACAGTGCAGATAATACATCATAATACATCTCTTTTGTACAATATAGTTTGTTTTACATTTTGGAAAGGTGGGCATACTTCGGGGAGTCCACTTGTCATCTCTTAACTCAAACTTGAATAACTTCAGATCAGTATGAGGGATCGACTTATTATTTTTGCATGGCCAACATTCTTTTTGGAGTCATAGTCGTCTTTTCAACATTGTAGATTACTTTCAACATCTTTAAATGACTTGTCTTGCAATTTGAGGGGGGTTTCCGCCGTAACACCACATTACCAAATATGCCTCATGGTTTGGGTATGTAACTTCAGGTGAAAATGTAAAATATACACTGGGATCTAAAGGGGTTAAAGAGTAACATGGAGCTACAATCTATCAATATAAAGCTCTGCTGGAATGGATACATGCATGCTGATTGGAACGAATTCTTTATGATGCAAAAGAGGCTTACCGTCTAGTTCTCTATAGACTGAGATTGCATTTGCATACAATAGTGCAAAGACTTTCATCGACATTTGCCACACGCTGTGGTTTAGCCCGAGACTGTACCATACTGGTTAATACGGTTCTCTCTGGAGCCTCAACATCTATCACTATATGTTGATTTTATTACTTTGTGCTCAAACTTTTCATAAAAGACACAGATCCAAGATCTCTCCATGTGGGTGTATAATGAGGCAGAATAATGACGGCTAGTATTATTGACGAAAATCTTTGCTGTAGGTCAGTGGGTTCCTGCATTATTTACATTTCTTTTTAGTAAGAATGGTCTTCAATGGCCCTGCTTTCACGATCAAATTTTTAAGTCTTGTGATTAAAGCTTCCAACAAACAGCCCTTTTGAAACTGGAGCAGTCACGAACAGATTGTTGGACTGCATGGTTCGTTCTAATTGGTGGCAAAAGAGAGATGTGTAGCCAGAGTTCCAGTTCTCCGTCCAGTGGGAGAGAGCGTTCTGGACACTTTGCGGAATATTTAATTGGTTTATGGGGGAATTCTTGGCTCACATTTCAGACATGACACATAGGCTTTTGAAGCCCAGCGCGAGGTGGACCTGAAGACTGTTTATGCTTTTTTTCCATGTGGCCTTTTTAGTATTATTTAAAGTGCCAGTCTCAACATAATCTCTTCCTTACATTGCTAAACATGTGTACATTCAGCTGTCCATTTCTGTTCACTGGATGGTACAAAAAATAGGGGTTTGTGCTGCTATCTTACAAATCCACAACTTTACATGTGCCAAGGAGACATCCTTCTATTATCCCACATAGGAGACTGGATCAGACTGGTTAATACAGTTCCCTTTAGACTGAGCCTGGATCAGACTGGTTAATACAGTTCCCTTTAGACTGAGACTGGATCAGACTGGTTAATACAGTTCTCTTTAGACTGAGCCTGGATCAGACTGGTTAATACAGTTCTCTTTAGACTGAGACTGGATCAGACTGGTTAATACAGTTCCCTTTAGACTGAGACTGGATCACACTGGTTAATACAGTTCTCTTTAGACTGAGACTGGATCACACTGGTTAATACAGTTCTCTTTAGACCAAAGCTGGATCAGACTGGTTAATACAGTTCACTTTCTGACCTCCAAGTGGTAATTATGGGGATATTTCTGATCTTACTTGCTTGCTTTTACAACAAGGAGGTATTGATGTTGGACAGTTAAATATCAACTAATGATGAGAGGGAGGATAGTCATAATGAGACTAACAGCAGCCTATCAACAACTATCCAACCAACCTCATATCATTAAAACATTTTTTGGGAGCAACTCACTAAACAAGGGCGAAGTGGTTGGATTTCATTTGATTTCTCAGAAATGAAGCCATGAGAAAAGGTACAAGCACTAACGCCGTTACTAACCCTAACCTCAACTTTCGTATTCGTGCAAATTTTACAACACACAAACATCTTCCAGTTTCAGAAAAGGAACATCTTTCAGTCCTTCTGAGTTCTCTTATAGGACAAAAAAACAAGGCCGTGTGGACATAGCCTGGGGATAATAAAGCAAAACCAACCAGGAGTGCAGGATCAAAAGCTTAACGATCATGTACAGCTGTATATGGTGTTTGATTCAAACATAATGAAACTAAACAATAAGTCAAATTATATCACACATCCTCTAAAATGGTTCTCTTTATCCGCTGTTAATGTCTCTGATCTATTGATCTCTAGCCAGTACTACTGTTCTTCTCGTCAGCAATTTTCTCTCATTTTTGTGGCCATTAACTATCATTGTTTCTCCTATAAAAAGCTCCAATTAGCACTATAACGATAGTGTGCAGTAACCAAGTTAAGTGATGTGACAATTTCCCTCTAATATCATAGTTGATATACACCATCTACTTTTCACTGACTTTTGTAAGAGTTTCAGAAATTCCAAATGGAACTGTAGTGCTCAAACTTTAAAAACACAAAAGAAAAACACCCACAAATGCAAACTAATTTGAAGCTCCTTATGTCTCTATGATCAAAAATTTCAATTAAGGCCAGGAACCACAGGCAAAAATTGTAATTTTGACTCCAATCGTCAAGTTTGATATTTTTGTATATATTCCATTTCTTCCACAGAAAGTAAAACGAATAACATACTGTACATTTTGTTGTATTTTTTTTTTTCATTTTAAATCTCTCCATATTGAATGATATATCTTTGAAAATCTTATTGTCTAAAACATAATGTTATGTAGTCCAAGTCTAGACATTTCCTGAGATTCTATTGGTCTTTGACGTTATCTTTACCAGTTGTTTTCTCAAAATGAACCTGAGCCAAGTCATTTAGTCATTAATCAATAGTTTTATCCATAAAACAATGCAAAAAATACACATGAATAGTGTGTGTATATGTATGTGTATGTATATATGACTACCCAACACACTGCTGGCCTCAAACACACACCTGGTCTGATCAAGACCCCTTACCAACACACACCTTAGATAGTCACACA
>JAOUQW010049745.1:0-15720 GCA_028565825.1 Olivaichthys viedmensis | reverse complement strand
TGTGTGTGTGTGTGTGTGTGTGTGTGTGTGTGTGTGTGTGTGTGTGTGTGTGTGTGTGTGTGTGTGTGTGTAGTTGCCGGCGGATGATGTGCTGTCTGGCCCAGCAGGCCGCGGAGAAGATCGACCGTTACAGAGCCCACGCCGGGGCCGTGTTCCTCCGTCTGCTCCACAGCACAGAACCCACAGTGCCTCACATCCCCCACCGGGAGGAGCTGCTCAGCATCTTCCCTCTGTAAGTGCCTCAGGTTGCATTTCGGTTCGCAAAACCGAGACCCTGGGACGATGTGTGTGTGGAATATTACAGTTTTCAGTACCTCATGATGTGTTCTGTTCCCTTATAATTAAGTTGCTGGTCCATGAATAGCGGTTTATTTATTAGTTTTGATCCCTTGGTGATATTTTTCACCAACCTGACACACTAATGAGTATTTAAAAACTAGTCTAACCTGACGTAAAAAAAAAAAACATTTTTAGTTTCAGTTCGTACTGTTACTGTCCCAGTGTGAAGCGCACCAGTTTATAATATCATAATAACATCTCTGTCCTGGTGCGCCAAAATCAATTAGAGACACACCGAGTCACACTGAGAGGCTGAGCCAAGATCAACGGACCCTGAGCACTAGGGACACTTCAGTAGTTTATATGTGATTTATACATGTGAATATTTGTCCCAGTACTAAGAAAAAATTAAGATATTTGAAGGGTACCTACGTTGGGCTTTTATAAATACATCCGTAAGCATTGCATGAATCTTTTATAAAGCAATGCGAGAGGATTTAT
The DNA here is from genome assembly GCA_028565825.1 of Olivaichthys viedmensis. Classification (NCBI taxonomy): domain Eukaryota; kingdom Metazoa; phylum Chordata; class Actinopteri; order Siluriformes; family Diplomystidae; genus Olivaichthys; species Olivaichthys viedmensis. The sequence goes on along the minus strand of JAOUQW010049745.1, from coordinate 14,940 downwards.
GGAAGGCTAATGTCATATTACCTTTCTAATCTACTTCTTATAGGCGTGTGGAATTAAATGGTTCTTCAACTGAAATGGTCCACTTTGCATTTTGCACTATTCCAATACAAGTTCACGTATTTATGAAGCCCTTATGTCGGCTTAATGAATGATTTTCAGGCTCTCACACTAAAGTGGTAATTAATTATGCATTTATAACACTGTTATGAAGCTCCATGTACACCTTTTTACAACTTGGACTTATTTTAAAAGCCTGTGTGTCATCTAAATGAATATGAATGAAATGGATAGATTATAGTAGGCGCCTTTTTAAATTTTCATGAATGTGCTGTGAGTAAAAACAAACTAATAACTTTCAAGATATGGATAAAAAAAAATTAAAAATCACACTAACGATCTTGAATCAGTCGAACCATGAAATTATTTTCTCTTTTATGTAAAGACAGTCATGAACGACATGACCTCTAATGTCACCTCACGAGTTTTGACATAGGTCATTTATAAGTTATCCAGCATTACTTTATATATAAAAGATGTATGCAATGCTTACGAATGTGTTATAAAGGCTCTATGTAGGTACCCTACAACTAAAGTGTTTCCGAAAAAAACATTTTAAACAATGTCGACTCTTTTGTTCTGTTTGTCAGAATGACCAAGATTTCGGTAACACTTTACTGTAGGGCAGTGTTCAGAAGGCTACATGACACCTAGATAAGCCCTTCATGACAACTGACAAACAATTATAAACGCTTATTCCAACAGGTGTCAGTTGTCATAAAGGCTGCTTTTGATGTCTGCTTTTTGACTTTGATGTCAAGTTGATATAACACCTATGTGAAGTGACATAGGTTTTTGGTGACATTAGGTCGCGTCATGATACTGTCTGGGGTGAAAAAGTGAGGCGGGTTGCTAAATTGCAACTTTTTTTCAATTTTGCAACCAGTCTCAGCATTTATGTCACTCTGACACCCAAAAAAATTGTCTGTTGTCATAACGTGCTATGTCATTTCACCCCAGACAGTGTCATGACACAACCTAATGTCACCAAAAATGTCACTTGACATGGGTGTTATGTCAACTTGACATCACAGTTGACAAAAGCAGCCTTTATGACAACTGAAGCCTGTTGGAATAAGCGTTTATAAATGTTTCAGTTGTCATGAAGGGCTTATGTAGGTGGCATGTAGCCTTCTGAACACGGCCCTACGATAAAGTGTTACCAAGATTTCTATTAGAGATGGATATATGTTCTATGTCGATTTCTGTACAGAAAAATGTAAAAAAAAATATATATAATATTCATATTACACAGATAATGCTCTGATAATTTGGACCTGAGAGTAATAAGATACGATGAAAGTGTTAAAATTGTCGGGTGTTTAAAATCTGAAACAATAATGTAAATTTAGTGGGGGGTTTTATTTAAACATGCATACAGGCAATAAACTTTTGTGTGTCTGTTTCCATAAATATTGTTCATGTTGTTATTGTATTGAATACACAATATAACAATATATTAGATATTTAAATATATTAGAAAATAAAAAAAATTTGCAATTGCATTGCTCTAAAATCTAAAGAGGCGTTTTAGTGAACAGAACAGAACACTAAAGTCTTTTTTTTTACTTCTCGTCTCAAATCTCGACCAGGTGTTTAGATGAAAAATTCAGAGCTAAGCTTGGCTGTAATCCAGAGTGTCGTCATTCTCATGGTTATTACTTCTCTCCTGAGTTTCTCCTCAGCTTTATTAATTTCACAGAACATTATCAGAGCTCCAGATTGCAGCAGGTCATAAGAATAAAGAGCCGGCTTTCAACACGGACTGAAATGTGGTTCTTTATTGGCAGATTGCGCCACAGATTAGCTTTAGGTTTTTTTTTAACATCGGTAGGGTTCTGTGGAAAGTGTGTGCCTGGGCATGTGAAGTGCCGTTCTTATCTCTCTCTGTGTGCATGTGTAAGGGTGCGTGTGCAAGAGTGCGTGTGTATGTGCACATGCGTGAGGGTGCGCGTGTGAGAGTGCGCTTGTGTGTGTGCATGTGTAAGGGTGCGTGTGCAAGGGTGCGTGTGCAAGAGTGCATGTGCAAGAGTGCATGTGCAAGAGTGCATGTGCAAGAGTGCATGTGCAAGAGTGCATGTGCAAGAGTGCGTGTGTATGTGCACATGCGTGAGTGCGAGTGAGCGGGTGTGTGTGTAAGAGGGCTTATGAGTGTATGTGCGCGTGTCTGAGAGTGAGTATGTGAGTGCCTGTGTGTGAGTGTGCACATGCGTAAGGGTGTGTGTGCAAGAGTGTGTGCGTGTGTGGGAGTGCGCATGTGTGCGAGTGCGTGTGTATGTGCGAATGCGTGAGTGTGCGTGTGCATCTTATGACCTTGCCTGTTGTTTTGTAGAGGTGGTGTGGAGTCTCTGAACTGGAGCGCTCCGTCTCAGGCGTTTCCTCACGTCACACGGCTCCTGCAGCTGCCAGTCTACCGCTACCACACGCTCCTGGGCCTGGCCGTGTCTGTGGGCGGCCTCACCGAGTCCACGGTACGTCCCCACGCTCCAAAACACCACCGCTGAGGAAACACTGACCAAACCTGTTCTTATGGAGCGGTACAGTAAAAAGTACTTCTTATACCTTTATAGAAAATGAATCAACACCTGACGACCAATCATGATCCAGAATTTAACAGCGGCGTGGTATAAAAGGCAGTGAATTCTCCTTGATTTGTGTATTGACTGACTGAACGCAGCCGTCACATGACTGTGACACAACCCACGTTACGAAATGTTCGTCCGCGAGTAGCACGCAGTAGCATTTTTCTACAAGAGAGGGCGTCTCGCCTGAAATCCCCCAAATCCTACATCTAGCAGCTTTAACGTCTACAAAAATGAAGTATTTAACAAGGAAATGGAGGGAAATGAAACAACCTCTACAAATATGGACGTCCAATCTGTGAGTGGCGATGGACAGAATCCGAGTTTATACAGATGATGCGCTCACAAAAGTGCATTGTGGCCTAATTTATCACAATACAGATATCGGATCGTCATATCGCCCCGCCATTATTACACATGAGTTTTGAGTAAACAGGTTTTCTGCTCTTTTCTCAGTCTCAACGTGCCGAGTCTCGTCTGTGGTAATCACACACACACTACAGATGCTGTAGATAGAAATTAGATTGAAAAACACAGAGGTATTCTGTTAAAATGCCATGTTTACACACACACCTTTTTTGAAAGACCTGTTGTGGTGTTTCTTGATGCGAAAGCAGATCTTGACTGTTACACCAACGCAGCGTAAACACGTGAAGACCGGAACGGGAACGAGGCCGACTCCGAGTGAAAAGGAGATAATAAATGTACTGTGTAAAATGACACGACTGTGCAACACGGTAGTAGGCCAGTAGGGGGAGCAGTGAGCAGTTGGGCTGGTCTATCTATCTATCTATTCGTCCGTCCGTCCATCCATCCATCCATCCATCCCCACAGTGACACTGGCACCTTTTGGGTTTGTGTAAATTGTGAGAGACAAACACCAGGAAGCACAATTCACAATAATCATAAGATAAAATACTTTTTTTATTTTTTTTCTGTGCAGAGTTTTTTTAAATTTTTCGAGGAAAAAGCGGCCTCGTAAATGTTCTGCGACAATGTTTTTCACAGGTGATTCTTACAAATGTTTCATGTTGTATGGAAATTGTAAACACAAACTTCCTTGCATGCCCCCCCGAACACGGCTCGCTTTTCATTTATTTTGGATTTATTTTTTTTTGCGCCGGACGAGAAGCCGAGCTGGAACAATGAGCCGAGAGCCTCATTCAGAGCGAGTGGTTCTGGCAGCCTGGCCCGCACTTTTGAGGTCATGCATTTCAGTGATGAATGAGGGCCTCTGGAGCAGATCGGCTCTTCACTAGACCTCCGTCTCTCTCTCTTTCCTCTTTCTCGCTGTATGTCTTTCTGACTCGCACGCTCTATTTCTCCTTGTTTTCCCCCCTTTCTTGCTATTTCTTTGTGGCCAGGCTTTCTCTTATTTCTCATTCTTTTTTTCTCCAACCCCCCTCCTTCTCCTTCTGCCATTTTCTTTTTCCCTCTCTATGTTTCTGTAAAAGAAAAAATATGCACTCTGCCTCTCGGGCTTTTACCCATGGGGGAAATCTTTCAGCATGACTTGTAGCCCGTTTGCTACAAAAAATGTTTAACATTTTGTTGACGTAATCAAAAAAAAAAATAAGGTGGGAGGGCTTTAATAGGTGCCGAGCGCTTGCACAACGCGAGTGCCCATAAACCAATTCCCCTGGAGGCCACAAAGACTTTTTTTCCCCCCCCAGTCCTGACTTTTTTTTTTTTTTCTCTCTCTCTCTCTCTCTCTCTCTCTCTCTCTCTCTCTCGGGGCTTAAACCACCTTGGTCAGGGTAGTACAGCGTAAGCCAGCACTGGATATGTGAGATGTTCCCACAGTTGAAAGTCTGCATGATTGGGAGTTGCAGAATGCAGTAAACAGGCTGTGAGTCAAACTGTGTGAGAGTGCACCGAGTTGGACACGGGCCTGGGCGATACGGCCAAAATATTTATTTCTCACGAGATAAACAGTACATACTATACATTAATTTAACATTAAAAAAAGTAATATTATTTAATATAATTAATATATATTAATATAATAAAATTTAGTATTATTTAATTTCATATTTAATATGATTACATTTAATTTTATATTCCTACAAATGTACCAGATTTATTTTATTTTTTTTGGTGACATTTATTTATTTAATGATTTACTTTTATGCTTAATTTCATTGAATTGTTAGAAGTGTTTGTTATTCTAAATAACAATTTTGCACTTTAGAATTCAATTTCTCCCTTAATATTTGTAATCTTTTTTTTACATGAACACTTTTTTTGAGACCGCAGATAAATTAATATAGATAAATAAAGATAAATAAATAAAAAAAATTAACAGCCTTCGAGCACAAATAAATAAATAAAATAATCCACTAATCCAATAATCCATAATTTTGTTTGACACGTATGTATATACAGTAGGGTCCAAAGGTCCGAGTCCACTTCCAAGAACTGTTTTGATGGCGTCAGTTATAAAAAAAATAAAATAAAAAAAGCAATTTAGTCAAACTGTATATCTTCAACAGAATTATGCATAGAGGAGCATCGTAATTGAGTTACAAATCAGGATGTGGGTTGTAAAGTGACACGTAAAGCTGTGTTAGAAGCGTAATGTGTTACGTTTTAATGAAATATGTGGCAAAAGGGTCAAATATGGGCCAAAAATGAAAAGGGTTTAAAAAAAAAAAAATTCTATGACAAAATCACCGGACCTCAACCCCATAGATAACTTGTGGGATAAATGAAATAAGCGCCTACGAACTAAGAGTTGTCACAGTGTAGTGGCACGGGGAGACAGGACACATGTGCTTAGCCGTTAAACAGGTATTTAATAAACATACACACGATCAAAACACTACACAACATGCAATGAATGTTGTATGGGATTGAGGTCTGTTGATTTTGCAGGCCAGTTGAAGTTTCATCCTTGTGGAACAAGTCACACACACAAACACTACAGTTATGCTTATGTTATAAAAGTGGCATAAAATCAACAGAAAAGACGAATAAACTCGTTAATCGCAGTTATGTGTAAGACAATTAATCGTGAGCCAAAATTTCATATTCTTGACCGGCCAATTGGTAGCAGACTCGAGCTTTTTAGACCTGCTGTAGAACGAAACGCTCACCTCTGTTCATGTTCTACTTGCACTGATCTATGCAGCACGTGTGACAGCACAAGTCTAGCTGCTACTATCCGATTAAATTTTATTCGTATAGCGCTTTAAGCAACAGACACCGTCACAAAGCAGCTTTACAGAAATCCGGATGTAGATCTAGATCCCTAAATCGCAAGCCAGAGGCGACGGTGATGAGGGTAAAACTCCCTGAGACGACACAAGGAAGAAACCTTGAGAGGAACCAGACTCTTCTGGGTGACACCTGATAGTGGGATTATAGACAGATGTTTGTGTGTGTGTTTGTGTGTCAGGTGCGATACTCCTCCCACTCCCTGTTCGAGCATCTGAAGAGCATCCAGCAGGACGACGCAGAGATGCAGCAGTTTGGAGACACACTGCTGCTCGTCTTCAGAGATAATCTCCTTAACGACAGGTAGAGACGCACTTACCACCGCACTGCTGATCAGAAAAGCTCAATCATAAGGCCTCCAATCATAAAACTAGTCCTCGTGGCGTATAATGTTGTAATAATGGATGTGTTGAAGCCCGAACAAGCGGCTTTGGGCGCAGGTTTAATCCTATCTGTTTGAATAAAAACTGTGTGTGATATTCGTACTGCTCCCTTTTCCTGCACCAGAGTGTCAGTGCCTCTGCTGAAGATGCTGGACCAAATGTTGGCCAACGGCTGCTTTGAGCTCTTCGTCCGTCAGGAAAGGTGAGTGTGTTAAACACGACATTAGTGTCGATGACCGGATGTGGTGAGGGACGGGATATCAACTTTAAAAAAAAAAAAGTCAATATGTTATTAGAAATATACACCTTTTAAAAAAAATAGGAAACAAAAGCTCTATTAGGGTAGGATTAGACGTACATGAGGTTGTTGGCGGTAACTCCATCATGTGCAGGTGCGACTCTGTGATTTTATTCGGCGATGTCAGTGTTTTTCTCTCTCCCTCCTGTCCTGAGAAAATTCCAGCCTCAATGACCTCCTGTTTTTCAACAAACTCATTTTAGTCCTGTACCTGTATATGAGGGTCATGTCATTCTTATGCTCTCTCTCTCTCTCTCCTCAGTCACCCATTCTGTGTGGAGCTGTTGTCTCTCTGTAAGGAGGAGATCAAGAAGTCAAAGGACACCAAGAAGTTGCGGGCCTGCATTGCTGTGTGAGTTTCTTCCCACAGACCGCTTCATTCTCATGCGTCAGGAAGCGCCGCAGTGATCCCAAAACAAAACAAAAAAAAAGAAGAAGGAAAGAAACATATGAGATCCGATCTGACGGGGGGGGGGGATTGTTTTATTTTTTTATTTGCAATTCAGACTGCAGATAATCTTTCCTTCAAATTGGATATGCCAAAAAGTTAGAACTGTCCGATGTCTCCTCCCTCGTTTGGAAAACACATTCTGCTCATTGATTGGTCGTTGTCTCTGAGATTCGTGTCCCCTCCCTCAGGTACTGTGGCCTCATCCAGTTTCAGGGCGACGTGAGGAAGAAGATCCTGGTGCAGCTGATGTTGCTGCTGTGTCACCCTTTCCCTGTGGTGAGAGTGTGTGAGAGTGTGTGTGAGAGTGTGTGTGAGAGTGTGTGTGAGAGTGTGTGTGAGAGTGTGTGTGAGAGTGTGTGTGTGTGAGAGTGTGTGTGTGTGTGAGAGAGTGTGTGTCTCTGTACAGCTGCACATGAGGAATGTCAGTGTGTAAGAAGTTATTGTATCTCTCTTGTGCAATTCAGCTTTGGCATCACCGCCCTGATGCTGCTGATACACTCTCTCTCAATCCGTCTTTCTATTTGTTTATCTATCTTTGCTTTTCCTTCCTTCTTTTTGTCTGTCTGTCTTGTTTTGTCTGTATCTATCTATTTCTTATTTGTCTATTTATCTGTCTGTATCTATCCGTCTATTTGTCTGTATCTGTCTGTATCTATCCATCTTTGTCTGTCTGTATCGATCTGTCTGTATCTATCTATCTATTTCTTTGTCTGTATCTATCTATCTTCTCTTTTTGCAATGTTTTCTTATATCCCCTCTCTTTCTGTCCTTTTTGTCTCTTCAAATCCCTCACTGTGTCCTGTTTTCTCTCTCTCTCTCTCTCTCTCTCTCTCTCTCTCTCTCTCATTAGATTAGGAAGACCACTGCCAGCCAGGTGTATGAGATGCTGTTGACCTATGACGATGTGGTAGATGCGGCGGTGCTTGATGATGTCATGACCGTGTTGAGTGACGCTAATTGGTGAGTATTGAGCCCCGGCCCCGTCTCTCTCCTCTGCAGCGACCTGGTCTATCTTTCACTCTTCTTGTTTTCCCTCCGTCTCTCAGGGAGAGTGACCTGACCACCGTGCGCAGTCACAGGAACCAGCTCTGTGATTGGCTGGGAGTGCCGCAGCCCACACTGCTGGCCAAGGTAACACCTTGACACGCACAAGAGACGTACATGTTTTAGTTACGTGTCGGCTTGAGGGGACAATAAATTCCAAATGGTATCAAGAAATTTTACAGGAGAATGTCAGGGCAGCGGTGAAGTCACCTGAAGCATAACAAATCAAAACTTGTTAGCTCATGTCCTTGATCAGATGTCCGCGACTTTTTCCAGTCTAAAGGCGGCCTCTGATTTTATGATTATGTCACGGTAAAATTGCAGGTGGGACAAAAAATATATATTAACCAATTATTTGATGTCATGTCTCACCTCCCCTAACTGAGATTCTGACCTGAAGAGAGCTGTTCATGCAAGAAATCCCAGAAATATTGATGAACGTTAACAGTCTCGTAGGGAGGAATGGTCTAAAATTTCTCCTCACCATTCTGCAAGTCTGATCAGGAGCTACAGGAAACGTTTGGTGGAGGTTCTTGCTCCTGAAGGAGGTTCTACCAGGCTCAGACTGATTTAATGAATGTGTTTGTGTGTTATTGGGACTTGGATGAAGATCAGAGCACATTTTATGAGTAATTCATGCAGAAATCCAGATAGGGAAAGAAACTTTTTGTTCTTGCAACTGTTGTATTTCTTGGTTGACACTTGGTTGAAAAAGTGCAATTCTAATTTACACCTCATTCATATTTCATATTTCTTTCTCTTTGTGCTTTACAGAATCCAGCTTAATAATTATGTCCATCCATTGAAAACCTGCAGTGTGTAAAAGCTTGTGCTGGTGCCTTCCTTCTTTCCTGCTCTTCAGGAGCCTCATCTGTTCAGCTTCTCAGCTTTCTGAAACCATGATGCATGTGGAACACCAGATGAAATGTTCTCACCAGTCCAATTATGTTAATAAACATGTACGCACAATGTGTATAGTGGTGGTGTCATGATTCATGCATTTTTTTTATTTGGTTTAAAGGTTCTGCGCTTTCTAATGTAAGAGAAATTTAACAATATTAGGGATTTGTATGGTTTTTTTTTTTAGGTTAGATTTAATGTAACATAACTCAATATTTTTTCATAATTCAATATTCAGAATTCTTTATTTATTTATTTATTATTTCTCACCAAATATTTATTGTGTTTAATGTCAGAACCAGGAGACGAAAACAACGAAGACGGATGTAAAACACACATATCAAAATAATAATAATAAAGAAAGTTTAGCTGGGGCTCTTTAGTTTTATAACTCCTGCAGGATATCAATGATGTGCAACCCTGTTTGTGTTGTTTTGTGACGTGCCTTATTGAGCCCTGCAGTGGCACACAATACATTCACTGTTTTACTAAAAGCAAGTCTACAATAATTAATTGCACATGGAGAGATTATAATTTTTTTTTTTTAGCTGTTATGACTTCAGAAAGCATCAATCTGCGCTGATTGAGGGTAAATAAAATTGTGTTGTCATTGAGAAGACATAAGCATGGATTGGGATTATTCACAAATTCCCAAAATTCAAAGACAAGTGAGCTGTCCCAAAATGTGCAAATAAATTTTCCAGGTGCGTTTAAAGAACAAAAAATACAACGAACAAAGAAGACATATTTTATATAATCTGTAAGGTGCAGCATAAACCGGATGAATTGCTTTATAATGTGCTTTTTTAAATTTTTTTAAGGTTTATATGAAAAGATGAACTGCATCACCTTTTGGGTGGGCTCAGGCTCTCGTTTCCAAAATGGTGTTACAGGCAACACATTGGAGTTTCTTAGCATTAAAAAGTTATAAATTCCAGAAACCATTCCACATGATTATAAGGCAGAGTTTAGGATGTTTGGCATTCCTTTTGGGTGGTGCTTTTTAGACCATCATAAACCTGTTAATGCCTTTATGGTGCAAGCACTTAACCTAAATATATATTATATAGGTATACATACATATAGTCTTCAAAATAAATTAACATTTACATGTTGTGTGTTTATTCCACTCTGTTAGAAAGCAACAGGGAAATAAAAAGGTGAGATTAGCTCTGGTATCAGCAAAATCAGTCATTGTGATAGAATAATAGTTGACCTTGAACATGTTTTTGAAAACCTATATCTCACATATTTAAAAAGTATAAAATTGAATTGATTTCCTTTGTAATTTTTTCCTAACAGGAAACGGAACGTGTATGAGTGGAAAAATCACAAAAAGTCATGATAAAACATCAAAAAGATTTCAAAAAACAAAATGAGGAGCAATGTTGGGACTTAATCAGCTTAGCAAGTTAAAATTCCCATCAAATGCGATGTATATTTATGTATATAAATTTATAGGCGGGGTTAATTTCTTAAAGCAAAAGCACCACATGTATATAATATTAGGGACATGAAATTCATCTCAATAAAATATTCATGAAAAATGTTAATTTATTGAAAAGCTCTTAAGTAGGAGATTTATTTTTAAAATATTGAATATTGTTATGACAGTTTCAATTAAGAAAGTTGAAATGTTGGGGAAAACAGTATACACTGGCAAAAAAAAAGTATAATATTTTTTATATATAAACAAACAACTGAACGTAGAAATAAAATATATAAAAGCAGGCTGAAACTATGCTTTACAGTAAATATGAGATTCAAAGGCACCACATACAAGGAAGGACCCAAATACAAAACCAAAAATGAATGAATTAAAAAAAATTAAAAACCCTGGTAAATTATACGTAGCCGTGCTTTTTTGAAATTATAGTAATCCGAAATCCCCAACAATATCCTTCAAACTATGTGTGCCGTGACCAGGGAATATTAGAACGGCTGGAAATAGTTTATAACTCTTTAGACGTTTCCTGACGTTTTATCCGTTTTACTCATGGTCTGGTAATCAAGTTAAAGAGAGAATACAAGTGTATAGGAAGCAGCTGGATTACGCACTTTCACACCCCTTAACAATTAGCAAGCCGGCTCATTTGATCCTGACGTAACAGCTGACGCAACACTGCTCGAGAAAAACAACTCGGTTCTCTTCATTGTACTCCAGGGAACGTGTTAACATTTAGCTGGAGAGGAAGAACAAGCCGTACGGAATCACACTCCACCTGTTTAAGCCATTTAGCCAGAGGCCTGGCCGTAATCAGAAGGACGTCTTTCGCTCTCTCGCTACACACTCGGGCTGTGTTTGAGCTCGCCGTCGTCTCACCACTCACAGAGAAGAAACAAAGGGCCCATTGTTGAGCTCGAAGCAGTGTGGAAGGGCCTCATGCGGGTGCTCGGAGGGAGACGGATCAGCGTGATGTGCTCTCTGATCACATGGTTCACCCGCTCTCTGTCTCACTCTGTCCTCGTGTTCCCTCCAGCAGGCTTTCTGCTGTTGCAGTACACCTTCACGCAGCACTTCTCCAGCATGGGTTCAGTTGATAGCGTTGACGTTGAGTCTTTCACTTCAGTGCCTCCTAGAGTTATTAGAACTCAGGATGTTTTTAAGCTTAGCTAAGACTCGTATGGATGGATGATGGATGGATGGATGGATGATGAATATGGATGGATGATTGATTTGGATGGATGATGGGCGGATGGATGTATGATGAATATGGATGATGATGGACGGATGGACGATGGATAGATGATTGATATGGATGGACGATAGATGATGGATGGATGTGGATGGATAATGGACGGATGGATGGATGATGAATATGGAGGATGGATGATGAATATGGATGGATGGATGTGGATCGATCGATGGATGGATGATGGATATGGATGGATGATGGATGATGGGTGGATGATGGACTGATGTATGGATGATGGGTGGATGATGGACTGATGGATGGATGATGAATGGATGATGGATATGGATGGATGATGGATGTATAGATGATGGATATGGATGATGTATGGATGATGGATGGCTCGATGATAGATGATGGATGATTCTATTCTATCTATCTATCTATGATATGGATAGATGATGGATGGACGGATGGTGGATATGGATGGATGTGGATGATGGATGGATCGATGATGGATGGAGGGTGGATGGACTGATGGATTGATGGATATGGATGAATGATGTATGGATGATGGATGGATGGATGATGGATGGATGGATGATGGATATGGGTGGATGTATAGATGATGGATATGGATGGATGGATGATGTATGGTTGATGGATGGCTCGATGATAGATGATGGATGGATGATTCTATTCAATCTATCTATCTGATTGATATGGATGGATGATAGATGATGGACGGATGGATGGTGGATATAGATGGATATGGATGGATCGATGATAGATATGGATGGAGGATAGATGTGGATGGAGGATGGATATGGGTGGATGGATGGATGGATGATGGATGGATGGATGTGGATGGAGGATGGATGTGGATGGATGGACTTTATTGATCCCCAAGGGGAAATTTGAGAACTACAGTAGCCAAAAAAAATTAAATGCACAGAATAAATTACACCTAATTACACACACTACACAGATGTTACGCATACACACAGTGCAAAGACGTCAGTGCACAAGCAAGACAGTGCAGAGACACAACATCGACTGAAACGTTCACATTCAGTGTGTGTGGGATGTGAGGTGTTAAGTGTGTTTTAGGTGTTTAGGTGTAAGGTTTTAGTGTGAAGGAACATTCACGTGTGTGCAAAACTTTAAGGTGTGCAAAATTTAAGCAAAAACACAGGAAGGTGTTTGTATGTGGGTGATTGTATTAAGAATCTGTCCTGTTTGTTCTGAGAAGACTCAACAGGGGGCATGATAGCACGCTGGGAGCATTATAAGAAGTTGCAAAACAACATTTCTTTGTACCTGTACTTGTACAATGTGTCATCTCTGAAACTGAATCAGTAAAGATGGAGGTTCACGCCATTCATCCAGGTGCTGCATGAATGGCCCTTGTGATTAAAACTCATTGCAACTCACTTGTAAGTCACTTTGAATAAAAATATTTACTAAGTGAATAAACATAAATGTACAGTACTGTGCAAAAGTCTGAGGCACATGAAAAGAAATTCTGAAAAATGCTTTTAAAAATAAAACCTATAAAGAGCAGTAAACAGTAAAAAACTAAATTAAATCAGTGTGTTGGTGTTTCATAGGCTTTGGCTTTAAAACTGCATCAAATCTCTTAGACACACTGTCGTGCAGTTTTATAAGGAAATCGGCTCGTAGGTTGTTCCAGGAATCGTGGAGAACTTGTTACGGTTCTTCTGCAGAACTTTGGCTCTCACTTACTTCTGTCTCTGCAGGTAAAATCCCAGAACAGCCTTGATTCTGTTTGTATCTAAAAAGTGCTCTAGTGCTTAATATCTCACTTTATTTAATGACTTACAAAAAATAATTTTTTTGTAAAATGAATGTTTGGAAATCTAATAAATTAGTTATTTTTTGATGACACACTAATGCAGAAGACATCAACTAAACATCTAAGACTAAATTTATATAAAACATTTAGGGTGCATAAGACTTTCTGCACAAAAAGGCAAAAGTTCATGTTTCTAGCCATCGTAAAACGTTTCCTTAATTAGGATTTTTGGATCTAACTTGGTTTGACGTACTGTCGTTTCTGTCGGGCTTTTCCATCACTGTGCTCTGTCTGAATGTGGGCTATTAGTCAGAAAGTGAAGCAGTAAGTAGCCCTCAGCCCTGTGTATTTGGTTTGTCTGGGGTTTCACGTTCCCCTCCGTTCTATAATTCTGTTTTAATTAACGATGGGGCTAAATGGAAATTCCTGTTTTCTTGTAAGGACACAGTGTGTGCGTATGTAATTTTTTTTTTCTTATCCTCATCTGATCGCAGGGGCTTTGCTGCAGTGCTCAGAATGGGCAGGAATGCTAATAATTTTAAAAGGCCTTACAGTGGGACCGCAGTAGCCATGGCGACGGCCCTCGGACAAAGGAGGCCTTTTACAGCGGCGCAGGAGAAGGACGAGGGGGTTCGCATGCACTCGCTTCACTCTGATATTAGGATAGATCTGCTTTTCCGCCCCCCTCCCCGGCCCTCCTGAGCCGTTTGTTATGGGATTACGTGGCGCCCGCAGTGATCCGCACTGCTCTGAGATTATTCAGGATAAATGTGCTTTAATAAAGTACGAGTTATGAAGTGCTCTCTCTAACAGAGAACAGTATGGGTTTTTATTTATTTATTTATTTGTTTATTTATTTTTTAAATCCTTTATTATAATGTCCCTAAACCATTTTTCCTTTGTGCTCAGGGAAAGTCTTATTTAAAAGTCATTGAAGAAATGGTTTATGGGAAAAATCTGTAGTTTTTTATTTATGTTTTATTAAATACTATGTTGTAATGACAAGTAATTTCTGCTACATACTATAATTACTCAATAGTTAATAAGGCAATATTTGGTGAATATTTTGCAAGTTGAATATCGTCGCAGTCCAATGAAAAACATGTATCTTCACTTTTTGCGTTTTTTACTTTTTATCATATATGGAATGTGGGCGAAAACCTCCATCTACCCCACAGCAGTTAACACCTAAATGAGCAATGCTGATAAATCACACCATGAATTTCAGATTTATTGTGTCTGATTAATGATATGAAAAAGTGTTTATTAGTGTTCCTGAAAAACTGGAATTTTGGAGATACATGTTTTTCATTGGACAGCGACGATATGTAATCTAATAGTGACGTAAGTTTATAGTCGTAAGTCGGAAATAAATGTAGGTAATTACTGTTAACACACACATGCAATAATGTTTGTACCATTATATACACTACCAGTCAAAAGTTTGTACACCCCTACTCCATAGAATGGTTTTCTTCATTTGTACTATTTTCTACTAGTTTAGAATAATAATGAAGACATGAACATTATGAAATAACACATATGGAATTATGCAGTGAC
>JAOUQW010049705.1:0-15727 GCA_028565825.1 Olivaichthys viedmensis | reverse complement strand
GGGCGACCGGGATGTGCCCGATGGAAGTCCTGGATCAGAGCGGGGTCCAGGATGTCTGCTGCCGGGACCCATGACTGTTCCTCTGGACCGTACCCCTCTCAGTCGACCAGGTATTGCAGCCCATGACCCCGACGCCGGGAGTCCAAGAGGGCCCGGACGGTGTATGCTGGTCGTCCCTCGATCTCGAGGGGAGGAGGGGGTTCCCCCCTGGCACTCCTGACCTAAGGATGAGAGACACAAGGTTTAAGAAAGGAGACATGGAAGGTGGGGTGAATACGGTAGGATGTGGGTAACTGTAACCGGTAGGTGACAGGGTTAATCTGTCTGATAATGGGGAAAGGGCCAATGAATCAGGGACTTAACTTTCTTGAAGGAAGCCGGAGCCTCAGGTTCCGGGTAGATAGCCACACTCTCTGTCCCGGACGGTAGAGTGGGGCAGGACGACAATGGCGGTTTGCCTGGACCGCTGGTGTTGGATGGCCTGTTGTAGGCGTACATGTGTGGCCGCCCAGGTTTGCTCGCTCCGTTGCATCCAGTCGTCGACCGCCGGTACTGCTGATGGTTCTCCAGACCAGGGGAACAGGGGGGACTGGAACCCCAGCACACACTGGAATGGTGTAAGGCAGAATAGAGGGAATTCTTGGCGTATTCCGCCCATGGGAGATATCTGCTCCAATCCTCCTGATTATTGAGGCAATGTGACCGGAGGAACCACCCGACTTCTTGGTTCAGCCTTTCCACCTGACCGTTAGCCTGAGGGTGGTACCCGGATAGACTGACGTTGATGTGGAGCAATTCGCAAAAGGAGTGCCATACCCGCGAGGTGAACTGGGGTCCCCTGTCCGTGACAAGATCCTCTGGGAGCCCGTATAACCGGAACACATTCTCAAAGAGCTGCTCGGCGGTCTCGAGGGCTGTGGGGAGTTTCGGTAAAGGCACGAGCCGGCGGGCCTTCGAGAATCGGTCGACTATTACGAATGTGGTGGTATGCCCCCTGGAGGCTGGGAAGTCGGTGATGAAATCCACTGCAATATGAGACCAGGAACGTTGGGAAACAGGCAAGGGCTCCAGAAGCCCTGCTGGACGCTGCCTCTCGGCCTTGGAGCGGGCGCACGTAGAACAGGCTGTGATGTACTCCCTGATGTTCCTGGGCATGGCTGGTTACCAAAAGGTGTTGCTCACTAGGGTAGTGGTACGTCCAATACCTGGATGACCAGAGGCCAAGGAGGTATGAACCCACTGGATGACTCTCTGGCGGAGGGGAACCGGAACATATGTCTTTCCTGCGGGACATTCCGGAGGTACTGGTTCTGTGGCACTGGCCCGTCAGTGCAGAGTCCTGGGTTTGCCTTTGAGGACCTGGGTGAGAGGGGTGGCGACTGAGCTGAATCACCGGATGAACCGGCGGTAAAAGTTTGCAAACCCCAAAAACCGCTGAACTTCTTTGATGGTGGTAGGCGGCAGCCACTTGGATACGGCCTGGACCTTGGAGTCATCCATCGCAACTCCACGGGGGGAGATCACATACCCCAGGAACGACATGCTGGTTTGATGGAATTCGCACTTCTCCAGTTTTTCAAACAGGCGATGCTCCAGGAGCCGTTGTTGGACCACTCGGACGTGGGCCACGTGTTCCTCCATGTTGGCCGAATACACCAAAATATTGTTGATGTACGCGACCACCCACCTATCCAACATGTCCCGGAGGATGTCATTGACAAACGCCTGGAAGACTGAGGGTGCGTTCACCAGTCCATACAGCATTACCCGGTATTCGTAGTGTCCTCGGTTGGTTAAGAAGGCCGTCTTCCACTCGTCCCCCTTCCTGGTTCGGACAAGGTTATAAGCGCTGTGTAGATCGAGATGGGTGAATACTCGAGCTCCACGCAGCTGCTCAATGGTCGCCGGGATCAGGGGTAGGGGATAGCGGTTCTTGGCGGTCACGGCGTTTAGTCCACGATAATCGATACATGGCCTTAGTCCCCCTCCTTTCTTCCCCACGAAGAAAAAGCTGGCCGCTGCCGGTGAGGTGGACAGGCGGATGAACCCCTGTTGGAGCGCCTCCTCGATATACTCCCCCATAGCGGTGTGTTCTGATCCGGAGAGGGGGTAAATCCGCCCCCGGGGAGGCGCAGCACTCGGTAGGAGGTCAATGACACAATCCCAACTACGGTGAGGCGGCAGCTGGGTAGCCCGTTGCTGACTGAAGACCTCCCCTAGGTCAGCGTACTGAGGCGGGATACCGGCGGTCGCGGTCACGTTGGGGCTTTCTATGGATGTGGTGCAACAGGGCAGCTGGAGACAGTGTTCCTGACAGTGTGGGCTCCACTGAGCGATCTCTACTTTACTCCAGATTATGACGGGGTCATGGAGCGCCAGCCACGGATACCCCAGGATAACGTACTCCTCGCACAATGGGAGGATGAGCAGGGACAGGGATTCCTGGTGACACACCCCAACCCGGAGAGTGATGGGTGACGTCTGGTGACTGACTCCTCCGGATCCGATGGGCCTACCATCCAGGGCGGTTATCCTGAGGGGAGGCGAGATATCCACTGTTGGCATGGCGAGTTGACGGGCTAAGGTGAGGCTGACGAAGTTTCCGGCGGCTCCGGAATCTATCAGGGCTGGAACAGAGAGTGTCTGATTAGACCAGAAGATAACCACCATTATAGTGAATGTACGGGTTTCCAAAGGAGAACTGAAATCAGTACTCACCAGGGGTGCCCCGGGACCGCGTTCCTCATATGGCCGGGCTGACCACAGTAGATACACAGATTGTCCCGTAGACGGCGCTCCTCCTCATTCAGACGGGCCCTCCCTACCTGCATAGGTTCTTCCGGCAGGAGGGGAGTAGAGGAGAGAGGGACAACTGGCGCCAGCTGGTGACTTTCCCGGAGCATATTGTCCAGCGCGATGGACAACTAGATGAATTGCTCTAGGGGCCGTGCCTCTCCTCTGCATAGTAGTTCCTTTTGCAGCTTAGCGTTTAGCCCGCGCCGATACATGGTCAATAGCGCGGGTTCTCCCCAACCACTGCCGGCCGCCAGGGAACTCCACCGCGAAGTCTGAGGCAGATCGGGTCCCCTGGCGAATCTCGCACAGCTGTGTGCCCATGGCTCGACCCGCCACCGGATGATCAAATACGGCGCGAAACTGCTCGAGGAACTGCAGCTCCGAGGTGAGAATACTGTTATTTTGAGACCACAGCGCGGTCACCCACTCACGTGCCTCACCAGTAAGCAAGGAGATTACGAAATGGATCTTGTCCATCTCTACTCGAAACATCTCGGGGTGGTGTTGGATGTATATGGAGCATTGCATGAGGAACCCTTGACACTGGCTCGGGGTGCCATTGTACCGCTCCGGCGGTGTGATAAACGGAGCCACTGCCGTGGTGACTCGTTCGGCCGCTGGTGAAGGCATTGGCAGCGGCTCAGCGCGAGTTGGCAGCAGCTTGCTAGATGGCTGACAGTGTGCCTGTAGGAGCTGGAGCATTTCCGCCAATCGCCTCTCCTGCTGAGCTAGGCGAGCCTCGATCGCTGCTGGATCCATGAATAAGGCTTAAGAATTTTCTGGTGTGATGAGTGTATATATGCTATGAGGCTAATGAGGCTAACTGTAAACAGCCGTGTGACCTGGTGACCCGGTGACCCGGAAGTGTTAAAACTCCGGGGAGCGGGACATCTGGTGGTGCGGGGTGGAAGTGTTCGTGTGGTCGGGTTCGGCCGTGACAATAAGTTAATTACACATTAGCAATTTGGGGTTATTTTTAATATCTGGAGTGTGAATACATAACAAAAGAATTTAACTTTAATGTAATGTTGTATGTAAATGTCCAAATAATATCTGCTTCAGTGAAAGAATGCATGTGAACTTTTTAGGTGTTACCAAAACTCGTTCATAGTTTATATAAGCCCTCATGAACATTACTTGCTAAGTAGACTACCAAGTTATGGCTTTGTATTAAACTGACCAATAAGAGAGTGAGAATATAAAAAGGTTTGTGAGTGAGTTTGAGCATGGATGCCCATGTGTAATTTTGACTGTGCACATAAACTTTTGTGTTTATGATTTTAGGATTATCACAAATAGGAGAGAAATTTTTTAGAATGAGCCCCTGGGTAAGAAGAGATACCCCAAGTATTTAGAAAACCCTATGCAAAACAAATGATGTGACTATTTTTGGAAGGAGACAATCTTATATTAATTCTGTGATGGATGAAAAATGTACTATATGATTTTTCCATTCTCAAGTAAATTCTACTAAGGTTATGATGATTTCAAGGGAAGTGTAAAGCATGAGCTTTTTCAGACAAATTACTGTTAAATTGATGCACTGAGCAGCTACTGTGTGAAGAAGTAGTACATACTAACCTTAACTGTTGTGTCAAGTAATTTTGCTGAAACGGCTGTGGTGGGGTAAGATAGCTCACCAGGCCCAGGGCAAGTTGGGCCACTAACATACTTATGGCATATACAGTACATTACGTTTATTGTCAAAATTAGCCATATAAATGCCATATAACTCTTTAAATTAATGTACTAAAAATTATTTATTTTTTATGTTGAATAGACATTTTGTTCCAATAAATGCGTAAGGTCCATATTGTGGTTGCTGGACTATTGCTCGACTGCTTGACACTCTAACCTGCTATCAAGGGACCATACTCGACAACCCAGTAAAATACTATTCTTACCAAGGTATATCGCAGGATTCCTCAGGGAATGCTTGTGGGGGAAGGGAGTAAACGGAATAGCTCCGCCTTGTCTGAGCAGGTCTCGTGAGGAGATTGCAGGGGAATCTGATGCGTTTTCCCCACGGAGAGGGAACACCGAGGCTGCGACCAGGAACATCGAATTCTCGGATTCTAAGATATTGTTTGGATAAGCTGTATAGCGAAAAGGATGAGGGAACAGTTGAGGAAGTAAGTGCGATGCTCAGTGCCGTCGTAAAATGTCGATTTATACGCCTTGCGAAAGACGTTGAAGGATTTTTTTTTTTTTTTTTTTTTAATTGTTAGCTACGCTAGCGGGTGCAGTTGTTGTAGCTAGACAATTTCGTTTGTTTTTACAGTCCAGCAGGTGCCTCTCCTCTTGTAGAGCAAATACAGATCAATATGTTCATGCCTTCGCTAATTCCTGTGCTTCGGTCTTTCTGTTTTTTTTTTTTTGGTCATTCATCTACCGACATCCTTCATCGAATACATGCATTGCTTGTGCCCTCTTTTAGACTTCGCATGATTTAGACACAGGAATCACTTGGCTCGTTGGTTAGTGGTGTCTTTTATTCTAATGTTTTATATTTAAAGCCATACTTTGTATTGAAGAGGGCCTCTGTCTGACTTCATACTCTAACGACACCTTTAAGCAAACGCCGTTCACAAAAAACGTTAGAGTGGCATTTTTCTACGACAGGCTGTGTGCCACAGTTTTGTAATAATCACGTATCTGGCTAACTTAGCTTAATTAAATCTGTTCATGCATCAAATGTAATAGATTAGTGTCTAGTAGATTGCAGATGTGCGTCGGAAAGTAGCTAAGCGCAACGTTATTATTATTATTATTATTATTATTATTATTATTACCCATTGAAGTTAAGTAGTTAAACATCCTTCTGTCTAAGCTCGATAGTACTTCCGCCTTTTGTGCCACCTTAGATGTGAGGGTATATTGGGATCTCGGTGGGAGACGTTGGTACAAGGCCATATTTACAAATCTCAGCTGTCCTACACGCTGTCTGTGACTAGAGGGCGCATGGAAGATTCCCTAATCGCGTCTTCTTTAACGTTATAGCTAATGAAAATATTGGTAAGCCCATTTTCAGCAGATAATGTTAAAGAAAGCCTGTGTCGGTTTATGCTGTCCTTTTTGCCTGAGCTAATCATTTTGTTGCAGTGTTACAGGTTATTATTACATTATAACAATAATCTTGTCTTCTTTTGTAATTAAATATAAACCACCACGGTATTGGTAAACTCAGCCAAATTAGTGAATCCTGAGGTATTGTTTTAAAAAAATTGTGTTCAATCAAAAAAGCTCCCCATTAATCTGTTTTAAAAAAACGCTCAAGACGTATTTAAATAAATTACCCAATGATACATTTGTTGTATATTTGTCTTCTACCCGCTTACATCAATGATGCAGTAGTCTCCAGAGTGATATTTCTTGGTTTGAATACTAGGGAAAGCCCCCTCCTGATAATGCATCTTGATGGTGAGAATAAATTTGAAGGATTATAACTGCTTTAGGGCAAATACTTGTTTGACATTTTTTGGGGGCCATTGGGCTAATCCAGAAGAAAGCCAGTTAGCCACTTAGTAGGAAGGCAAGTATTTTATTTCAATCAGCTAGCTGTCTTCAAACTATAATGGAGAGCATGGATTACTCCAGCCAGGGCTTGATCTTGCCATAGTCATTATAGGTATTTGACTAGGGCGCCTCCTCCAACATCTGAGTGCACTCATCAAGTGTACCACAGCTCCCACAAAACGGAGCATTGATATATACTAACCCCATTTCAGACAGGACGCAGAATGATACAGATTCTCAAACATAGCTGATTGGTACAGTGGATGTATTCAAACTTAGGTGTGATGTTGTGGTGTGCGTATTCCGCATGTTTGTCAAGGGTTAGTAAAGCTATTACTCAAACCCATCCTCACAGACCTTGATAACTTGTTGCAACACTAAGTGTGAAACATAATTGTGATTTTATATACAGTGGTATTCAACCCCCTTGAAATTTATCAAACTTTTCCGGATTACGAATGATATTTACACACATTTGTTCTGTTAGTATTTTTATTCTGAACTCATATGCTCTGACAGTAATATCTTATTTTATAGCCAAATTTAATGATTTGTCTGCAGATATTTTTAAGAAAATGAAAAACTGAAACATGGGTCTTGGAAAAAGTATTCATACCCCACATATTAATAATTGATGGAGCCACTTTTTTAAGTAATAACAGCTACTTTGCTTTGTCCCTTAATCAGTTTTAATCCGTTTTAATCATGGCACCTGTCTGCTGATGAAAAGCAGGCCCACAGAATGATTCTGCCACCACCGTACTTCACTGTAGGGATGGTATTTCTTGGGGTAGAGGCAGTGTTAGATGCTTAACACCATTAATTATTAACACCATTGAATTATTGGCAAAAAGTTCTAACTAACTCATCTATCAGCTGAATGCAGCACTTTATAAAGTAAAAACGTAACTTTAAAAAGTAAGAATTAAATGCAAGTTAAAACAATGGGTACAAATTGGTTTTATATACACTCACCAAGCACTTTATTAGGTGCTAATATACTAATAATGGGTAGGGCCTCCCTTTGTAGTCCATCCGCCTCAAAGTTCGACACGTCGTGCATTCTGAGATGCTTTTCTGCTCACCACGATTGTACAGAGTGGTTATCTGATTTACCGTAGCCTTTCTGTCAGCTTCAACCAGTCTGGCCATTCTTCATTGACCTCTCTCATCAACAAGACCCTCAGAACTGCCGCTCACTGGATGTTTTTTTTCTTTATTGTACCTTTCTGAGTAAACTAGAGACTGTTGTGTGTGAAAATCCCAGTTGTTGTTGCCCTACAGCTCTATTCTTCCCTTAGTAGGAATAACAACAATGATGTGTTTCAGTTTGGATTCTGTAAGCTTCATAGTACAGAATCAGCACTGGCTAAAGTTGCCAATGCAGCATTTGATACTATTAACCATGATATTTTAATGGACAGGCTTGAAAACACGGTCGGGTTAGACAGACAAGTTCTTGCCTGGTCTAGATCTTATTACCAGTTTTTTAGTGTTAGTGGAGATTCTTCAGAGCCCAAAAAAGTGCAGTATGGTATCCCACAATGTTTATGTAATTTGCAAGCATAATGTAAGCTCTCACTTCTATGCTGCTGATACACAATTAAATTGGTTAGCTCACAATAAAGTCATTGATATCACCCTAGAGCTTGATGGTTATTCTATGATATCAAAAAACTACAGTTCAGAACCTTGGTGTAACCCTAGATGCTGGTTTATCATTTGATTGTAAGTAACAGCTCTAAAACGGTTTATTATCATCTGAGAAACATGGCCAAAATAAAAAATATGCTAACCCTACATGACTGTGAGAAACTAGTGCATGCTTTCATAACCTCTAGATTGGACTATTGTGACGTGTTGCTGGCTGGCTGCCCTGCTGTCTCTTTAAAGAAGATTCATATAGTTCAGAATGCAGCGCCCACATTCTTACCAAGAAAAGAAAGTCAAAACACATTACCCCACTTCTATTCACGCTACACTGGCTGCCTATTAAGTTCCGCATAGACTACAAAGTCCTGCTTATGATGTTTAAAGTTCTAAATGGTTTAGCTCCACCATATCTTGCTGATCTTCTGAAGCAGTACAGCCCATCTCGAGCACTTCGCTCAGCTGAGGCAGGTCTACTGGTAATCCCGAGCCATGTATCATGGCTGACCCTGCGCTCGGACCCCAGCTTACCAACATGCTGGGATATGCGAAGAATGAATTTCTATGTATATGTATATGTGACAATAAATAGCATTCTATTCTATTCTATTCTATGCGATTTAAGAATTAGATGACCAGGGTTGGAATAATAGATGAAAAAAAAAAAAAAAAAAACCTGCACTGTCTGCATAACCCTTACCCAACGGGCCAATGGTTATGGGTGCAGTACAGAAGCATTTGAAGAGTCTTGCACAGTGTAGTGAAGTTTCACTTCTTCAGAGCAAGTTTTTGACGTTGTGAATCCTATTTACACATGATGTCGTGTAAAGCTGTGCATGTTAGCCGTTTAGTTTTTGAAGGAGCCTTTGGCCCTTGGAGAAGGTACGGCATGAGATGCTGCAGTCCAGACATATTTTCATCACTGACATGTTAATAAAAACCACGTACCAACTACCATGTAATAAAAAGTAAAATGCAGCTTGTGAAAATGTATGGAGAACAGACAAAGCAGCAAGGACACTTATACCAAAAAACAGTAGTGAGAGACCAGACCTGGGACAATCTGTAAGAAGAAATGTGAAGTCAAAGAGCAGAGAGGGTGTAAATTACCAGTGAGACAAAGCTCACAGAAAGTTGAGTGGAGAAAAGATAAAACAAGAGACATTGACATAGATGAACAGGTTTCAGATGATTTAACTGTTTGTCCTGCGTCCAGAGAGACCAGAGGAAGAGAGGTTTTAATAGGGGCTGGACCGTGGTCTTTGGACCTTCTGTAGGACATGCCTGAATAAACAATTATCTCTCTTTCTCCCTCTCACTCACTCACTGTCTCGGCAGCAAACCAACTAAGTTTCCTGATTTTCCCAACATGACTGAAGCAGAAAGACATAAGTGAGATGGGAGCTGAGGAGAAGATTGGGAAGGAGCAGATGTGGAACAGAAAATTACTCTCTGACTCTCTTCCTCTTTCTCTCTCTCATACAGACATTATCCGACTAGCACTCCAGAAGTGGACAGGACGTGCGACTGCTGTGTATTTATCCTGTGTTTATCCTGTCATGCCTTGAGGCTAGAATAAGCAAGTGTGTTTTAATCTAGTGATACGTAGGAAGATGATAGGAGAGGTGTCTGTTGGTAGAACAGAACCATAGTAGATAAAACTCTCTATTAAAGACACAACACTCAGAAAAAAGGTTATGTCTAGAATCCTTAAGGGTTATTTGCTTGTCCATCTGGGGCAACCATTAAAGGTTCTGTGTAGAACCATACAACTGAGTGTTTTCCTATCAGAAAGGGTTCCAAATAGAATGTTTTTCCTAAGAGTTTACAGGCTGTATTCAGAGTTGAGTTAAGTGCGTAGTGAGGAGTTATTAGCGAAATTGTGCATATCAGTAATCAGACCTCAGAATTATCTCTGGACTTAAGCGCTGCTTGGAGATATCCACTCTGCCATACAGCAGTTTTAAGTCCTGACAATTTGTTGTAACCATAATATATCACCTTGAAATTCATGTTTTAGGGAATGTAAATATACACAAAAAATTATGAAATGCCATTAGAAGGCAATATTAAATATATAAATATGACATAAATAATCATATGAATCATCCTTGTGTCTGCTGCAGCAGCGTTTTTCACTCCTAAGATGCACCGTGTTCACTGCAAATTCCAATGCTGAGCACTCCATCATGTGAAAAATTGAGCTTTCTTTCAAACTTTTACCAAAAGAGACCATTTGACTGACATTTAATAAGACGAATCACGCTTACTCACCAATATTTCAAACAAAACTTTTTAATAACTTTTTAAACCCGTGATGCCATGAACTTTTTTCAATCCAGTGACTGTATCCTGCTCTAAAAAGCTCATTGTGTCATGGTGTTCAAAAGTTTTTTTCCTGTTGGAAACCGGTGTACGGAAGTGCGTATACATGGAAGTGTGGACAGATCAGATTGCAACCTTCCAGATTCTCAGGCTTGTGGCCAGCTTAGTGTACAAAAAGGGTCAGATGCATCCTGGCCTGGGGATGGAGCGTCTGAGACTGAGACTAGGTTAGCATTTAAACAGTTTCCAGATCATAGCTGGGACTACAGATTTAAAATACTTTTCTCTTGAATTCAATTTGAGAAGTTAGCACAGAGACGATAATGAAGGGAAAACAAACGTATTTTAGTTTCACTAAAATAATTGTCACAGCTAAAGATTGTGAATATATGGGAGCCAACATGGCTAAAAATAAAATCTGAAACATGTTTTCTTTAAAGCATTTAAAAAAAACGTTATAAAGGAAAATGTTTTTAAGTATTGTAAATAAGATTCAGTACCACAAGGCCTCCTTTTCCACTGAGCTTTATAGAAAGAGCTACTGATTTTTCTTATTCCAGTCACTGTGTGTGCCCTTTTTAGCATGTACAGTTTTCAAATATAGTTTTATGAAACACAAAAACACAAACCTCCTACAACTTGCTGTACAATGTGTGACCATTTGTGTGCACTATAAAGTGACATTTTACATATTTCAACATAATCAACTGTATTACACACACCTGTATTACACACACACACACACACACACACTCTCGATACCTTGACTCGATAGCCTCTTACTTTTAGAATTGTTATCAGTAATTATGGAGCCTTTACTAAACATAATAAATTCGTTACTCATCTTAGGCCATGTTCCCAGTTTTTTAAGAACTCCTTAAGAAACCGCATCTTGACCCCTCTGATCTCTCCAATTACTGTCCAATCTCCAACACACCTTTTCTATCTAAGATTTTGTAGAAAGTTGTCGCCCAACAGCTCTGTTCCAACATGTAGGAATAACAAGCATGATGTGTTTCAGTCTGGCTTCCGGAAGCATCATAACATCACAGAATCAGCGCTGAGTAAAGTGTAAAGTGGGAATAGTGTTCCAGAGAATATTAGAAACACTAGCTCTATAGGTGTTTTTAAATCCAGATTTAAAACATACTTGTTTAATTTAGCCTATTCCTAGCTCTTGGGTCTTTTGTCTTGTTAAATAGACTTTTTATGATTCGTAGTACTTTTCATAGATTTATAGTCAATTCAACAATGATTATACATTGGTTCTTTCATGTTCTTTATCATAAATACTTTGTTTTGGCATTCTAATTTTTTATATGTAAAGCACTTAGAAATTTTGAACTCAAAGTGAAAAGTGCTATATTAATATAGATTATTATTATTATTATAATTATTACATTACAAAATTAGCATAGTGTATCTTGCACGGTTCATTTAGAGTTTCCAGATGGATAGCAGGGATATTATATGAACGAGAGAAAGGCTGAGAGGAAGGTGCAGTCAGCGGGTGGGACAGTGAGAGTAAGGGAAAGAGAGAGAGTTTGGCTGATGTACTTGTTTCTCTGGAATGTGAACCACCAATATTTTGACTTCTCCTTTGGAAACAGCTGCGTTTCCTTTTTCAAAGATATGTTTTCCTTATTTATCAGATCCCTCAGGAGAGATCCATCTCTGCCGTCTGACAGTGGCTTCCTCCTCTACATCTGCCCCTTTGGCAAGCCCTGGCCTCGCACATACACACACACACACACACCTGCTGCAGCACACACAGATCACTCTAGCAGGTCTCCACATGTAGTGCGCGCACACACACACAGACAATAATATGACCATGATATTTACAACAATAACAGTCACACACACTTCACAAGACAAATATAATAATAATAATAATTATAAATATAGCCGCAAGTGGCAATAAGTGGGGTACAAGCGCCCCAGTGGCCAGCTCTTGACACATTACAACAATACAGAGACCATAGATGAACATACTGTTCAGATTTTGTGACAATAGCTCAATCCTAACCCTGTCAAATACTTGCTGAAATGCATCCAGTGGCTGCAATCTTTTTTGAAGTATTCATGTCAGAGATACACTTACAGGTCAAGACAAAGATGCAGTGTACAAAATTTCAGCTCGATCAGACTTATGGTTCCTGAGAAACAGCTATTTGAGATAACTCCACCCCCTATTGTTGACTATGCCCCAAACTTGCCACACGTCCTCAGAATCTTGTCTAGAACATGGCTTTCAAGTTTCGTAAGAATCCATGAAAGCATTCATGAGTTACGGCAGTTTGAGCAAACCAAGCTCCATCCGATAGGATTGATTGGCATTGGCGGTATTTTGACACCAAGTTTGTGGAGATACACCAAAAATCCTTGGACTAGTTCGTAAAAGTAGGTTTTTTTCATATTATGCAAATTACCTTACATTTGAGTGGGAGGAGCTAAATGGTCCAAAAGACTTTTGATGGCTTGAGCCAAGGAATCAGTAGGAGAAAGATTTTTGACTCCAGACCTCATTTCACAAGAGATATGCTTGTTTTAATTTTAGAAAACATGAATAGCGCCCCCCAGTGGCCGATTCAATTGAGATTGCATAGGGTACTAGAGGGACCACATATGAACATACCATTCATGTTTCGTGACGATAGCTCAACAGTAACCTTGTCAAATGCTTGCTGAAAGCTGATTGGCCAATGGTGGCCATGTTCTTTTAAGTAATCATGTCATCCTTACGGGTGGAGAGAACCTGTCAGCTCCTAGTACCCAAGTATTGGTGGGAGACGATGGCAACCGACATCCAAAGGTTCGTCAGGTCCTGCACGGGGTGTGCACTTGCCAAAGTCCCGCGCGCTCTGCCAGCAGGGAAACTGCTGCCACTGCCGGTGCCCCAGCGACCCTGGTCTCATGTGGCGGTGGATTTTATCACGGACTTGCCATCGTCAGGAAGACAGACGACGATCATGGTCCTGATAGACAGGTTCTCAAAGATGTTGCTCCTGATCCCTCTCCCCGCTTTACCAGGAGCCTTGTCTGGCTCCTGCCTTTGCCACAGCAGAGGGATTATTCCAACACGTGTTCCGCTACTATGGCGTCCCGGAGGACATCGTATCAGGCCGCGGGCCACAATTTGTCTCCAAAGTCTGAAGGGGGTTCATGGAGAAGTTGGGGGAAACTGTTAGCCTTACGTCAGGGTATCACCCGCAAGCCAACGGCCAGGTGGAATGCGCCAACCAGGAAGTGGGGTGGTTCTTATGGACTTTCTGCGTGGAGAATCAGTCAGACTGGGCCCGTTTCCTCCCCTGGGCAGAGTATGCACAGAACTCGCTACGCCAGTCCGCTACAGGCCTTACACCATTTCAGTGTGTGCTTGGGTTCCAGCCGCCGCTCCTCCCATGGAATGCAGAGGGTTCTAGGGCACCGGCGGTGGAGGACTGATTCCGCAGAGCCGAAGGGATATGGGAGACAGCCCACCGCCGCCTAGTGTCTGTAGGTGGAGGATGCGTACTTACGCAGACCGGCGTAGGGGGGCCATGCCGGTCTACCAACCTGGGGATTGAGTTTGGCTTTCAACCAAGGACTTCCACGTGCGCCAGGGCTGCAGGAAGTTAACGGACAAATACATCAGCCCCTTCAAGGTCATTCGCCTCGCCCTGCCTCCCCAGTACCGGACTTCGCCCACGTTCCACATATCCCTCCTTAAGCCCCTAGTGCCGGGCCCGTTAGCCGAAGAAGGACAATGTTCCACACCTCCGCCAGCTCTCGACCTCGAAGGCAGCGATGCATACGCTGTCCGGTCTCTCCTCGACTCTCGCAGGTGGAGGGGTTTGTTGGAATACCTCGTGGACTGGGAGGGGTACGGCCCTGAGGATCGCAGCTGGGTCCCGGCTTGGGACGTCCTAGACCCCCTGCTGGTGCGGGCCTTCCATGGGTGTCCGTGCTTAGCTCCCGGGGGGGCTCTGTCACACACATGGCGGCAGCCCTGGACCACAACTCCCGGAATTCCACGCACAGCTCCGCAAGAGCCCCTCCGCAAGAGCGCCTCCGCGAGAGTGCTTCCGCGTTCAAGTTCGCCGAACTTCTGAGCCGCCGCACCTGTTCCAGATTATCACCTGTACACAATCCCATCTCCCCTTTATAAACCATGATCAGCACATTACAAAGCATTTCTCTGACTGCCTCCCTGTGTATGACTCTGGAATTGGATTCTCGACTACCGCACCTGCTTAAGCCTCCGAAACCCGGTTCGAACCTCGCCCGACCCAAAGCCTGTCCTTCGACTCAGAGATTGCCAAACCCCCTGGTTCTATCAGAATCCTGCCTTATCCCTAACAGCCTGCGCCTGCATACCCCTCGCCAGCCAAGTGACACCCAGGAAATGATTCAATTGAATATGAACTGTTTTGATAACACCTGTGACATAATATATTTGGGATAAATACATTTTGATGTTAATAAAATATAAAATTATTTGATGAAAATTCTGTTTAGGCTTTCTTTCTTTTTTTTTTATCATGTTTTTCATGATTTTTTTAAAATCCTGGACAAATATTGTTTTATGTCAAAATACTTTAATTACAGATGAAATTTGGCCCACATCACATCATTAATGCGATGAGGCATAATTCAAGGCAGAAATGATCCTGTTTGAGTAAAGACATGTTTTTTTAACAATCCACAAAAAGATGAAATTGAAAGGAATCTGAGAGCCCTCATCAATCCAGAATCTCTCCTGATCCTCCAGGGTCCAGGGTCCTCTATTGTGGACTCTCCTCTTCAGCTCACCCCACAGGTTTTCAATGTGGTTTAGATCAGGGGATGTAGTCTGGGATGTGATCATTTATGAGTGAATCAACAGTAGACTCCAAGAGCATGGTGTACGTATAGGGAACACGCAGGTGATAAACTCAAATGTTTGAAATGTAAATTCCACCAATTCCTTTGTATGTTGGATAAACAACCTGCATGTTGTAAACAACTATGAGATGCCTCCTGAAAAGGAATCTCCGTTCCGGTAATTTTGCTATCAGCAAAAATCTGTTTTGGGGGTTCATTTTTCACGTTCTTATCTTGCTTTAGTTTTGGGTGGCTCTTTGTGCCTACTTGACCTCGAACTGAAACATGTATTATTGTGATCATTTATTTGTCTACTAAAAAATGACACATGATATATGGGTCATAACTAGTATGCAGTGCCTTTTTTGTCCCTGAGGAAAAAAACATATATTAACTGTAAAGTATAGTTTTAGACTGCTTTTAAATATTTTATTTCTATGTTTAGAAATAAAATATTAAACATACTAAACATAGTTAGTTGAAACTATGATTAGTAGTTTCAACTAAACATAGAAATGAAAAATATATATACAGTCAAGCCGGAAAGTCTGCACACCCCTTTCACCTTCTCCACGTTTCATTACATTACAGACTT
>JAOUQW010049585.1:0-15745 GCA_028565825.1 Olivaichthys viedmensis | reverse complement strand
GCAATTAATTGCAATTCATCTGATCACTCTTCATAACATTCTGGAGTATATGCAAATTGCCATCATAAAAACTGAGGAAGCAGAATTTGTGAAAATTAATATTTGTGTCATTCTCAAAACTTTTGGCCATGACTGTAGATCGAGATCTTTGGGGGGAAAAAACCTCAGGAGCTGCTGTGAGCTTCATAATAAAGAGAGCAAGGTATATTTACATTAAACACATGTATTAATGAGAATCTGGCAGGTTCGGGTTCAGCAAATCAGCCTCACAGATCAGTAAACACTGCGAGTCACAGTGTGGACATTGGAAAGGTGGCAACAAAGGAAAGGCGGCAACTTCAATATTTACATTCGAGCCTGAGAACAGTGACAGGTTTTAACTCCAGAACAGCTCTGGGTTTTTTTTGCTTCTATCATTTCTCATGCCATGATGCTGCTCAGAGATAAAGTTAAAACGGCACACGGCTCACGGCTTGGGCATGCTTTGTTGTCCCACTCTAACATCAGTACTTAACTGGCATGGCCTTTATTCATGCATGCCTCTGGATCACATCAGTGTTTTTGTAATGTTTTGAAGATGGGTCATATAAGCACTTATAAAGTCACGTCTCTTCTTCCAACCGATCCTTTAACTGCTTCGTTTAGGTTTAATTTGGGTCTCGTCCCAACCCCAACACTACTGGAGACACTTCCCTGTTCAACCAATCAGCGGTTGCCTGACGCACATCACCACATATTCGCCACACCTGCGAACCTCTGTGAGCTATGCTTACCCACAAATACTCTCAATGCATCTCAATGCAGATACGCTCACGTGCATCTTTGCAGAGGTATAGGTCAGCTTTAAGAACCGAGAAAAATAAGAACCGAGATCACCAAGTTGAGAAAAACTCCAGAATGACGCATCGGGAGTGTCATCGGGAGATTGCGAGTTCTAATCCCAACCATGCCACCGTCATCCGTTCAAGAAATATCACAACTGTCCTTGCTGTCTGTGTGGTGAGTACGGCCTTCCATTCAAAAATAAAATAGATAAAAACGCCAACTTTTTCTCAGTCATAGTCCACACTTCTAAACTTTTTATCCCAGGTCTACCCTTTTACCCCTCAATACTTTTAAAGCCGAGCATGTCTTTACATTCCCAGGCCTTGGGCTCACGTTTTCACCATTATATCTGTAGTCAGCACAAAAGAAACTATGGCCTTCTAAAAGGAACACAATGTCTTGACCTGACATGTAATAAACACGCCAAGACCTGATCTGAAGCCCATACTGGCTTAAACAGACAGAAAGAGAGAGAATCTTAACACGTAGAGTGTCTTAATTGTGCTAATTTAATAATAATTTGTCTACAAAAGTACCACAGAGCATCATAATAATAATGGAATATCCATGAGAGAATAAAAGACAAGAACATATCAGGACTACCAGAGTCTGGCATCCTGACATCAGGAGAAATGCTGAGAGTGCAAGAGAGGATGATGGTCTGTTCATTGCTCATCTTCATGGACTGGTTACCATGGAAATGTGTGCCTTCCTGCGTCAAACACCAGAGTGTTAGAGTACGAAAACACACTCAAATGTGCAGTATGTGGCGTTCACAGATCTGGAACTTTAAAATACTGAGGTCTTGTTCCATTAGTTTTTTAATAACAACTTATCAACTTCCCCATCGCCATCTTAAAGACAGTTCCATTACTCCATCAGTTCAATGACTCCATGACTTCACTTACCGAGAAAGCATTGCAATCTGATGCCATTTTCTATTCATACCAGCAAAAAATAAATAATTAATTACATTTCAGTAGCTGTTTTCAAACTAGGTTTTATGGACTTAACACTTCCATCTGTACATCACTGAAGGTAAAAATATAATACTTTATTTTTCTAGTTATGAAATGAGCTGATTAGCATATTAGCGAGCCTGTGAACGCGTTTCTGAACTCATGGTTGGGATTCCAATTGATTTAACTGCTTTACAATTCATTTAATAGACACAATTTCAGATATTATTTACTGATTATAACAATATGTGTGTATGTTAATCTAACAGCAGTATAGGTGTTGGTTTTTTCATTTTGAGGGAACATAGGATTCTGGAAGCATAGGGCTCTGGAAGCGTAGGGCTCTGGAAACATAGGGCCCTGGAAGCATAGGGTTCTGGGTACATAGGGCTCTGGTAGCATAGGGCTCTGGGAACATAGGGTTGACCCCTTCCAGTATCCCCTTCATCCCTTGTGCTGAAAGTGTCCAGTCGTGTGACTTGAGTGCTATGCACTTAGGTCATGACACACGTGTCCTTCTACTCTCCAGTCCAGCAGTAAAGTTCCAGTTTAACACACAAGAAAGTGTCATGACTTCATCAAAGCCAACCCATGAAACATTTTGCCCTGAAGCACAGTGAGTGTAATGTGTAACTTAGTCATGTGGGTTTGGGGGTTTATGTGATGTTCATATGAATAGACGCTGGAGATGACGAGATGGTTAAAGGCCCACTCAAGGGCATTAAACTAATAACATTAATACTGATGCTCAGGGGCAAGTAAAGTTTAATTAACAGCAAAGTAAATAGGCAGAAAACTACAAATTGAACATGGAGCACTGCTGGTTTCCTTTGGTAAAAGTGTAATACATTTGATATTTTATTTTAATCTCCTCTTTATCAGTTTATTTGATTGGCTCTTAACTGGAGAGATTTATGGTAGCAGGTGGCATATGCGAATCTGACATTAACACTTCAGAATTTGTGTGTGTTTATCTACGAAATAGTCTCTTGTATCTGGGCAACAGAGAGCCCGTGTAATTTTCCTTTATTTAAGAGATAGCATTGTTCTCTGTTATCATATTCAATATCGTCCAGTATGAAGGCCCAGCAATTTTCCGATCGCCCGTCTTCTCATCTTCTCTGCATCATCGTGCGGTCACGACTCTCCGGAGCAGCCATTAATCTGCACTAAAGAGGGTTGTCGATGCAGGCCATGTTGACTCATCGGTACACACACACACACACACACACAGAACCCCATTTCCCCACATGTGCAATCCTGTTCTTTCCATTTGATCTTGACATCAAAATCAATCGACAATGGAAACAAGATTCCTGAGAAAGGAAGGAAGAAGAAAAAAAAGGCACAGTTCATAATGTAACATTTAAAACCTGTAACATGCTTTTACACTTTTACATTTATGGAATTAGAAAACGCTTTTATCCAAAATGGCTTATAAATTAGGCAGAATCCAATCCAAACACAGAGCTGAGCAGTTGAGCGTCAAGGGTTTTGTTTAGTGTTTAAAAATGGGCTCTGAGTACACAGGGTTCTGGGTACACATGGTGAAGGATGACTCAGACGGCAGGCTTTTTGGGGAGCGGAGCTTTAGTTCAAGGCTTTTACCCTTTTCGGGGGCGCTTTTCAGCGTAGAGCGATCAAAAGAAAAGAAAACCACAAATAAAAGAAGATATCAATGATATCGGCACTGCTTTCGCTTTTTGGGTGAGTTTCGCTGTTTACTGACTGACTGACTGACTGTGACTGACTGACTGACTGACTGTGACTGACTGACTGACTGACTGACTGACTCCGCTCCGCTCTTTGACAGGCTCCTCTCTCCGAGATCCCGCTCCCTACTGAGAGAAAGCAGACATAAATAGGAAGCCGGAAATCATCCGCAGGTGAGACAACTCACGTGATCACCTGTTACATGGCGTGCACCCCCTCTCCGGTCTCTTGTATCTGGGCACCCTCTCCGGGGGTGCACGCCCCCGCTGCCACAATAGGGTTCAGAAAACATAGGTCTCGCTGCCAAAACACTGGGTTCAGAAAACATAGGGCTCTGGAAACATAGGTCTCTGAGTAAACAAGGTTCTGGGTACACATGGTTCTGGGAACATAGGGTTTTGGGAACATAGGGTTTTGGGTACATAGGGTTCTGGGTAAATAGTAGCTTGGGAACAAAGAGCCCTGGGAACATAGGGTTCTGGAAACATAGAGTACTGAGAACATAGGGCCATGAGAGCATAGAGCCCTCACAGCATAGGACTCAGCATAGGAAATATAGGGCTCTGAGAAGATAAGGCTTATAAATAACAGGTATTGGTCTAGTGTTTAAAAATGTAGTTAGCTGAGCTACAAGTTACTCTACAGAAAATATAGCTTAGCGACATTAAAGTAACACGTTATTTTAAAACATTAAAAATGATCTGTGTTGAATAATAAATTGTTCAATATGTTTTTTAATGCCTATGAAACAACTAAAAATGGCCTAGGATCATCTTTACCCTCATTAAAAATGCCAGGATCTATGAATATACATGAATATGCAATTTGGAAACGCCCCCACGTTCCTCCTACCTTCCCTAATAGCTTAACGGAGTCATGAAATAACTGAAGTTTGGGAGAAAGACCACGCCTGAAGCTCCACTTTCCCGTCTCCTCCATATTATTCAACAACTCCTACCTAAGACTATGACCCATGTCTAGCGCAAAGTCAAGTTCTCAGAGTTCTTCCCCCTGTTACAGTTCCACAATCACTCTCCGTACCAGTCAGTTGAAGAAGTTGCGTGATCTGCACTCGAAAAATCTAAACTAGTAAACCAGCTCGCATTTGAGAGTGGGATTTCAATATCGGAGTCTCGATTTGCATCGTCATATTCCATATTCGCAACAAATGATCATCGCTAACACTATAAATTTACAAGCTAACAAGCCTAGCATGCAGGTTCTGTGGCTAAAAGTTTTCGCATATCAGACGCAACTGGTCCAAAGCCATTGAGTCTATTTTGTGACATCACAAACTGAGCTCATACATAACACTCCCTTAATCAGTTTTTTACTTTGGTACTGAGGAAGTCTGTTTTACGTAGAGAAATGTGAAGTTAGCGCTGTGTCAACACATTTGACCCAAACACCAATCTTTATTATTAAAATTAGGAGCACAGTGCAGCTACAGTGTCTTCTCAGCACCCTGTTCATTAAATTGTTGACAAAAAAAAAAACCTAGCTTCAAAAAGTATCTTTAGCTTACCTTTCTGACTTGCAGAAGATAGATATAATTAATTTACTGCATGCCAAAAATCTAAACGACACACAAATTCAAGTAGTCCAATTCTGCTAGAAAACCACAGAAAGGGGAAAAAAAAAACATTGCTGCCCGTCTCACAAGAAAGAGCCCAGGGCAAGCATGAGACCAAAATAGCATGTGTGTGTGTTTTGTAGGTCAAACTGCTTCTGGTGAGATGCGTGATTGCCAAGAAGCAGAAATTAGCATGCTAACGCACAATTCCTCCTTTACAGCAAATAGCTGGAGCAGTCATGTGCTTCATGGATCACAACATGAGTCTAAAGGGTGTAAATAATTCTCTTCATAACCAAATTACCATGTTATATACTGTTAAGGGAAACGTTATTTCAGTTTGGACCAATAGGACCAGGTTCTTATCCAGCAACATATATATTATAATTTTTGCATTAGTATAATTATAATATGCTCATTTGTTAGTGTATTCACTGTAATTTGCTGCCCCATGTGGTCAGTTAACACAACTATTAGTTTGAAAAATCTACCACATGAGCAGAAATTAGAATAGAAATTAGAATTTCTATAATTTAGAATATTATTGTGAAATAACAAATTACAATTGACGTGTTGTATATTTGCATCCTTTATACTCTCCGATAAAGGGTACTAAACTGTACCTTTCCTTGTTGCTGGGGTGGTATCCTCAAGGGAACATCTTTTGTACCTTTAGTATCTTTTACCTGGGAAGGTGCATGTAGTGTACCTTTAAAGCTTTACACTAAAAGCAAATTAAAGGTACAACAGTGGTCTAATTATGTACCTTAAATCATGTTTAAAGGTACACTATATTCACGTTTCAAGGTGATAGATACATACTAAAGGTACAAAATATGTACCCTTGAGTGTACCACCCTAGTAACAAGGAAAGGTACAGTTTAGTACCTTTTTTTCCTCGAGAGTGTACCTTATTGGAATTTACCTGCACCAAGAGATGTTGCTTGTACATCTTGTCCTTAGGGGCTAAAAGATATGATTCTACAGAAATGCATGGGATTATGTGATACAGTTTAAGACTAGTCTCAGACGTTAGTTAAAAGTCATTCTCCACAGGAAATTCCTTTTAGTCGCAGACTAGATTTAATCAGAGTCCAGGAAACCAGTCGTAAGCCTCGGCGGTCCCACAAAGGTCCATCATTCCGCCGCTTCTGATTGGTACTCATGTATGGTCTATAGGGCACCTTAGAACGAGTGGAAAAACATAGTCAAGGTTATAACATTTTGCATCACTGATAAGACTTTACATTTGCATTAACATCTGGTAGACTTTCTTCTCTAGAGTGAGTACAACTAAAGGTGCAACTTGGAGAATCTGCAAGGATTCATGACCTGAAAGACTCAAGACAGATGCTGGTTCATATAAGCAGAGGTGGTAGAAGTGCACAAATTCCTTACTCAGGTGAAAGTGCAAATACTCATCTAAAATACTCTGGTAGAAATTGAGGTACAGCTTCAAATTCCTTACTCGAGGTAAAGTACAAAAGTACAAACCCTTAAAAATACTTAAAGTAAAAAGTACAAGAAAGAGTCACAAAAGAGAAAAGAAAGCGCCTCGAACCACACGTTGATTTTGGTTACTGACGCTAAATTAGTGCACCTTTAGCCAAGGAAGCAGGGAATGTGGGAAAACATTAGCTAGTATCTCTCCAACATTAGCTAGGATGATAACTTTGATGATGCAAACTAGCTTGCATGCTAACAGCTAGCTGTCACGAAACAAATTGCCCAAGATAAATACAAAATGTAGCATAACATCAGATAGATTACAGTGATGAGGATTAGGACTTTGATGAAGTGTTTGAAGCTGTCTGATACTAAAAAGTCCCTTTATGTCTTGTACCTTTCCTTGTTGCTGGGGTGGTATCCTCAAGGGAACATCTTACAAAAATACGAAGATTATAGAGAAATGTAGTGATGTGGTGTTTGGAAATGTAGTGATGTGGTGTTTAGAAATGTAGTGATGTAGTGTTTAGAAATGTAGTGATGTAGTGTTTGGAAATGCAGTGATGTGGTGTTTGGAAATGCAGTGATGTGGTGTTTGGAAATGCAGTGATGTGGTGTTTGGAAATGTAGTGATGTGGTGTTTGGAAATGCAGTGATCTAGAAAGTAGAGAATTTTCTTTTGAAATGTAGTGAGTAAAAGTCAAAAGTATTAAGTGAAAGAAAAACTCAAGTACAGATATTTGAAAACTGTTCTTAAGTACAGTAATGAAGTAATGAAACTTTGTTACTTCCCACCTCTGTTTATACAAGTGCTAGAAAACTTGGTCTTGTTTGCTTTTGTCAAATCTCAAAAGAGCTCTCTGAGGCTCTCAGAAGAAAGATTGTCCATGCCTACGATTATGGGAAGGCTTGAAAGCCATTTCCAACCAATTTGTAGTCAAACAATTGAGAACATTTCAAACCACTGGCAAGTTATCTAAGCCAGGATGTCCTACTAAATATATCCCAAAAGCGAATGGAAAGATGCTGCAGGACGTCTCCAGGAACCGCAGGATAATATCGAGGGATTTACATTCAAGTCCAACAGCGACTGCACATAATTTACTTACATGAGGTCAGGAGGAAATAATTTGGTCTGGTCACCTAAGTGCAAGTACAGAGAAATACAAATAAGTGTTATCCTAGATATTGTCTGAAGATGCAGGTCTTTAGAGCTTTGTCGAGTGGAGACATGGGGCTGTTCAGATTGAAGGGGGAAGCTCAGTCCACTACAGAGGAGCCAGATCTCAGATCTCAGAGAAGGACACGCCAGATGTCCTGAAGTTGAAGACTTGAGCTGGCGTCCATTGGGGTGTGAGCCTCTGAACCAAAGTATGCCCTTCTAGACATGTCAATGACTGAAAACTTCCGTATTTTGGAGAGAATACCTAAAGAACGATGCAGAAGTGATGAAGTCCTCACTCTGACACGTTACCTTAGATTTAATGGCTTCCAAGAGTCCAATCATTCTTAGTTCAGTAGCAGGCCCAGGATATATTCAGTGTGTGATTAATTCAATTGTACCTTTAAAGGGATACTCCAGTATTTTTTAACCTAATCTCTATCCACTGCATCTGTAGCGTACGTGTGATTACCATGGACAGGAAATTTGACACGTTTCTCTGTATTGAGAAAAGAACGGAAAACAGGTTAACTTCCAGCTAACAAAAGACGTCCTCATAACGTTCGCGGACGCCTGATTTTGTTGAGAAAGTCTTACCAAAGCTGTTCTTATGGAGATTCATCCAAATTCCCAACACTGGAGCAACACAGTAAAAAGTAGTTCTGGTTACTTTGCGCTTTCCCGAAGGTTTTCTGGTATCCATACACCAGCAGACATCAGACAAAAGTAGTCCCATCTCTGAAAGGATAAATTATACAGATTTGGGGCTTCATTTACAAACACGTTTGTAAATTCATGAAAGTGTTGTACAAAAATAAACGTTTATTGACTGAATTCAACAGGTGCCCTTAGACTTCTACTGTAAGTGAGTTTGGAGTAAACAGGTTTTCTGGTTTTTTTTTCTCAGTGCAGGGAAACGTGTCAAAATTATTTTCTGTGGTAATCACACATACACTACAGATGTCATGGATAGAGTTTAGGTTGAAAAATGTTGAAGTATTCCTTTAAAGGTATAGTGCCAGTTCTGTCTAGATGTTCATGAACGCTGTTCATATATCAGTGCTTTCCTGCGTCCATGCACTCAGCATGAAGTTCAGGATCATTACAGATTACAGCCAATATCACAGAAGGTCCATTACATCACCTTATTACCACAAGGTCACCAACAGAGAACACCAGACATCTGTAGGACACCTTTTTAGAAAACTCTAAACTATAAAACACGTCTAGAATCAGTCACATAACTCTTTGTTTTGTGTAAAACCAAAAAGAAAATCATTACTAACCATTACAAAACCCCCAAGAACCAATAGAACCCTATATATTTTATTCAGCAGGAAGACTTCACTCAGTCCTTTCCTTACTGATGCTGCTGCCATGTGGACAGACTGAGAACTACACTTTAGGTAGAGTTTAGGGTTAAGGTTAGGGTTCAACTTGAGCACTTCTTCTCCTCCCTCTTTCTATCACACACACACACACACAAACGAATTAAGAGGCCACTGATAAGGCCTGTGCTCTTCCAGCAGTCTGCAGTCTGAACAGGAAATTTCTCCCAGATTGTGATCATTCCAATTTCCTGCGCTACATTTCTCACAGGAGCCCGAGGTCGAGAGGGCCTGCCACGTGCATGTGTGAACACTGGGTGACGAGTTCACGTCCAAACCCGCGCTGTGCGATGTGATGAGGCCCACCAACAACACACACGCTGTGAATGTTCCCCTTTAACCCAAATGTAGTTGATCAGCCAAGACATGTTCAGTGTCTGAAGTTTGCTTCTTTAGTTTCGCACCGGAGCTACAAGACTAATGTAGCAGGAGCCCATATGTTTTAATGATAACAGAGTCGTCACAACGATGACCAGCGTGTGAGGGACATAATTATATGACAGTAACATGTCTGACAGACACCCTTATCCACTCACCCCACATCCCTCATGTCTAGAAGGCATGGCAACACCACATGCTAATTTATTGACTACATCTCCACCATCCAGGATCATATGAGGAAGGCGAAGACCTCGCGCCCCACTTTTACTCATATTATACCATTCTGTTCTGTTTCAGGGGCAAAAAAACGAGCCATTTCACATTTTTACTGAAAGGGAAGCGATACCAAGTATTGTTTTCCCATCGTGAAACCTAATGTGTTGGGCTCCAGTTCCCTAATGAACATGAGAAATACATTTTAAAGCCACATTTAGGTTGCAGGGATGAGGCTGCAGGTCATTTTGAACCTGAACACAAGAGGAACTCGAAGTGTCGCTTTTACAAAACCTTTTCTGTCTATTGCATTTAGTCTGTCGCGTTTATTTTCATTAGCACACACACACACACACACACCGAGCGTGTGGTAGGGTCTTTGTGTGACTATATAGGCTTAAATGTACTTTAAAATAAAATTGACTTTGCCAATAACTGAGATGAAGATAAGATTATTATTTTATTTTTTTGTCTATTGAAAGATCTCAGTGAACCAAACTCGGGGGTTAAAGTAGTGGATTATGGGATATACCCGACGAATCCAGCATATATAAAGTTTCATAAACTAAAGGATTTTACTAAATGAAGTAAAATCGAGGATTTTTAATGCTACTGTTTAGCTTTACAAATGAAGAGTTATGCTAACATGCCCTTCAGATTAGCATTGTTGCCTCCAGGCCAGCAGGTGGCAGTGCAGCTACTTTACGTGTAAGAAATAATCACAGGGGGAAAAAAAAAAATGAAGTGTGTTTCTCACTTCCACATTCGATTTCTACACGTTACAGGCTTATATGAAATTATATCGAATTTTAGAATTAAGACTGAACTTTGTAGTCGTAGCTATATTTGACCATTTTTAGGTCTGGCGTGGCGGAATGCGTGTCTAGAAAAAAAAGCCCAGGGAGAAGAACCACTACCGAAGAAGACGCTTTTCTACC
Source organism: Olivaichthys viedmensis (assembly GCA_028565825.1). NCBI lineage: Eukaryota > Metazoa > Chordata > Actinopteri > Siluriformes > Diplomystidae > Olivaichthys > Olivaichthys viedmensis. Next base: position 5,147 of record JAOUQW010049585.1, on the reverse strand, counting down.
GGACGTGCCTTGTAGTCCAGGTCCACGTGGGGGATTTATTATTATTATTATTATTATTATTATTATTTACACAGTTCGAGCGCGAATTATTGTCAGTTACAACGTTTACAATGGGTAAAAAGGGCAAGAGAGACAAGAAGGTAAAAGGGGCAGAGAAGACGGCTACTAAAATGGAGAAAAAGGTCTCGAAGAGATCGAAAAAAGACGCGGTGGGTGTGTTGTGCTTGAGCTCGATGTAGCTACACGTGTTAGCCGTTTAGCTAGCTGTCGCTTTGAAGAATAGTCAGTTAAATGACAAATGTTTGATCGAAGACAAAAATCCTGGTCAAGCTAGAATCAACTTAATAACTTGTGAAATGTTTAATATTGTTCGCAATAAGAAACTAGAGCAATGGCTCTGAAAGGGCTGCTGCTGTTTGTTTGTTTGTTTGTTTATTTATATATATATATATATATATATCAGTTCTCTTCTTACTGTCTAAGAAATAAAGACTTGTGCCCAGTTTTACACCATTTATATGAGCTTTTTTTTTTTTATTAAACCAGCTTTCCCAATTATTGCTGTGGGTTTTTCAACAGTCACTGTTCATGTATCCCAAACCCCAAATTTAAATATAGAGTCAAATAAAAATGTTCACAGTATTTGCTCCCTAAAGCAGATTTGTAACCGGCCTTTACAGATGTGCAGCAGCTGGAGACTTCATTTACCTTGTACACTTACTGTGCATGACGGCAAATGTCTCTTGTTGGAAAATATCTTTAAAAAAAGGCTTAGTACATAATGTGTATTCTTTTGACTGTTTAGTTGATTAATTACACAATTAAAAAAAAAAATCTTTACATTTTTCAATATTTTTCTAAAACTCTTGAACTCTTGAAAAACATCTGATAGTATATGATTGATTACAATTCAGTGTTATTTATATATATATATATATACACATACATGCACGCACACACACACATAAATATATATATGCACACACACACATATATATATATATATATATATATATATATTTATGTGTGTGTGTGTGCGCGTGTAATCCTGATAACTGTTATCAGGACCCTTATGGGAATCGTACTTTGATTATTTGGATCTCCAAAAGTAGCTGTTTCTAAAGTACTTGTCATGGCGGGTCTAAAAAAAAAAAATCTTCGTTAGACAGAAGAAGGCACAGACAGTTTTATTCTCATCAAGAAATTCTGATTAGTTAAATATGCAAGTTTGAAACACCCCTGACCCCTTCTTCTGGTAAATTGCCTTTGCATACTGGAACATAATTGGCTCTTATATTCTATGATGCAATAACACTTGTACATTTTCAACTCCCTGTTTCTTAAAAAAAAAAAAAGGTTTTATTTGGTATTTAAAGTGTTTTGGGGGAAAAGTGATTTAAAAGTAATTTAAAAAATGTAATAATAAAGGAGAATTGACTACATAGATAATTCCAGTTTATTATTTAAGTCTCCACTTCAAGATTTAATCACCGCTTTCCAAAAAAAGAGGCATTCTGTGTATTAATGTTTATATGAACATCGCTCTTGATGCTATAAAACTTTCATGGTCATTTGGAGTCATGATTCTGGACACATGATGTTTTACAGTTTTCTACAAATAATCTGAAACCTAAAGAATCATATTACAATCATTTTATAGATGATCTGAACCTAAATGGAGTTTATATCACTGTAAAACACTGATTCCACACTTTTAAACGCTAGTGTATGTGCACAGCTGTTTCTTTATATTCTTATATCTTAATTATTTTTTATTCTTATATTTTTACTTCTGTTGTATTTGGATGCTGCTGTAACACTTAAATTTCCCACTGGAGATCAACAAAGTGTTTTCTTCTTCCTCCTCCTGCTCTTCTTCTCCTTCTTCTTCCTTCTCCTTCCTTCTTCTTCCTCTTCTTCTTCCTGCTCCTCTTCTTCCTCTTCCTCCTCCTCCTCTTCTTCTTCTTCTTCTTCTTCTTATCATCATCAGCAGTTGTGTTTGTGTCTTCAACGTCAGTAATAAAGCTGTAGGATTGCACAAGCTTTAGACAGTTTCCTTTACATCCCTCTGTGTGTTTTTGGATCAGGAGGATCTCGAGGCTCTCATCGCCGAATTTCAGTTACTGGACGGGAAAAAAACGCAGGTCGTGGAGAGCGCGTGTCCTCCTCCGTCTCCCAGGTACTCACTCGCTGTTTTTTTTCTTTTCTGCACAGGAGCATGTGAGTGTAAGACGTGATGTTTGATCGATCTTTGCGATTGTCGTGTGTTGTGTTCAGGCTGAACGCGTCACTGAGTGCACATCCTGAAAAGGACGAGCTGATTCTGTTCGGTGGAGAGTACTTCAACGGGAGGAAGGTACAGGACACTCACACACTCTGACAGTGGCTGGGATTTAAATTTTCTTAATGGTCAAATGCACATATTTATAGGATTTTGCATGTTGGAGAGCAAGAAATGTGAAAGCGGTCAGTTACAGTCACTGAAAGCTTCTAAATCTTCTTGGTTGCTGTTCCAGCTATTTGAAGTAAAAGCAGAATTTCAACACTGTTCTAATGGTAGTGTTTATGTGTTATAAAAATGAGCAGACAGCATCACATTAAGGTAACACAAAAATTCTGATCTACAGCACTGTGCAAAAGTCTTAGGCGCATGTAAGGAAATTCTGTCAAGTGAAGATTCTTTTAAAAATGATGAAATTAAAGGTTCCTGAATATAAAAAAAAATCCTATAAAGAGATACTATAAAAACGAAATAAAATCAGTGTGTTGGTGTTTCGCAGCCTTTGGCTTTAAACCTGCATCAATTCTCTTAGACACACTGTCGTGCAGTTTTATAAGGAAATCGGCTGGTAGGTTGTTCCAAGAATCTTAGAGAACTTGTTACGGTTCTTCTGCAGAACTTTGGTTCTCACTTGCTTCTGTCTTTGCAGGTCAAATCCCAGAACAGTCTTGATTATGTTTTTATCTAAAAAGTGCTCTAGTACTTAATATCTTACTTTTTTTATTTTTATTAATGACTTACAAACTCTCTGTTGCCTGTAACATTAATTTTTTTGGGGGAAAATGAATGTTTGGAAATCTAAAATTTGCTCCTTTCTAATGACACACTAATGCAGAAGACATAAAATAAACATCTAAGACAAGATTTATATAAAAAGAAAATTAGGGTGCCTAAGACTTTTGCACAGTACTGTATATATTCCAGTTGATTTTGTCAACATTTCCCAATACAGGTAGTTAGTATGACAATATCTAGTTGTATGTTTAATGAGAGTCCTGGCAAAAACAGACCATAAAACACGCGCACACACACATACACACACACACACAGTCTCTAAATACACTCAGTGACTCATATCTGGCTCAAGTGTCTCTCTGTCACTGCCTTCGATATGATACAACTGAGTGCTCGGTGCTCTGGAATACAACAACGAGCAGGATACCTGATGCACTACTGGTCACGGTGGTGATAAATCCAAAGAAATGCAAGACCACTGCATTTTAACTCACACAGTCAAACAGAGGAGCTGGAACCTGGCTGTAGTGCAGATCCTGATTTCAGCCATCAAACACAGCAACATATTTTTATATATATATTTGTTTTATCTCTTGATAATTAAGGGAGAATCTGGAAAATGCAGTTCAGGTAAGCAGTGGATCAAAAGGTAAGAATACCTGGTCATGCTTTACCACAATGTTTTCTATATTTTTATTTAATATTTCGAATGAATTAATCACTAATCTAGAAAAATGGCAAATCTAAATCCTAATTTATTCTCTTAAATATTATCAATTCCAAAGAACTTGCCCATTTTAACACCCCAAAAGGACCTATATAAGCCTTCATAAGCCTCTTTGTCATTTCTGTTGCATCACACAACTCTAATAACAACTCACTAAACCTCTACTCCACCTACTGCGACCCCAGAAGGCACTCACCATGGTGACAATATGACGAGCTGATATGGGTGTGTTTTCCACATGCATCTCGTCGTCTGTCCTGGCAAGGAGGCCAAGCTCCGAGTGATCCTGTGGCGCCTGCCGGAAATGTAAGTCTAGCAATGTGGAGGGCATTAGCTTGGCTACGAGAGCATGGAAAGACCCGCTGTTATATTTCCGTGGCGGCTCCTGGTCCTGGGGGTCCACGTGTCGAGTGACCGGCGCCATATGACCATACTGCCGTGACTGGTAACTCTCATCGTCCCCTGAGAAGCTACCTGAAAGAAAGATGTACAGAGCACAACGCTGAGAACATGCACTGTTTTTTGTTTGGAGGATCTTGAAGAGCCATAGCTGTTGATCCGTTGATTTTCTTTTAACTGATTGTGGGCTACTGTCGAGCTACACTGGCTTGAAACTCTGTGATTTTGCAATAACAAAAAAAAGATTAATCTTCAACATGGCTTTCTACAAGGCTGAAATAGGTATCAGGTAGGCCAGAGGGAGCTGATACCCGATACTGACTCAATACTGACATCCTCTTAGTAACCGAGCCGACTCTGCAAGCTTCTGTTGCTAGCTTATGCGAAACACCTGAGGTCAGTGGATCGGAAAATACTGTATGTCAAATCAGATCTCACACTAATTCAGAGCTTCAGGCCACTATCGGCCCTGATAATGAAACTCCTTCGTATTGGATCGGTACATCCCTAGTAGGCCAACGTGCCTCCCTCAGCTTTACGGTTTCATATTGAGGTGCCAGATTAACCGCATCTCGAAGCTGTTACTACTAAAACCCTCATATACTGGCACATGATATATGAGTATACATGAGTATATAAAAGTCATGAGGCCTTCACATATCATAGCTCCATCAATGATAAATAGAAGTCTACCATGAAGGACAACCATGGTAGAGTTCTGTATATTTATTGTTCCTGTGTATTTATTGTCCTGTGTATCTATTGTCCTGTGTATTTATTGTTCTGTGTATTTATTGTTCTTGTGTATTTATTGTCCTGTGTATTTATTGTTCCTGTGTATCTATTGTCCTGTGTATTTATTGTTCTTGTGTATTTATTGTCCTGTGTATTTATTGCCCTGTGTATTTATTGTCCTGTGTATCTATTGTCCTGTGTATTTATTGTTCTGTGTATTTATTGTTCTGTGTATTTATTGTCCTGTGTATTTATTGTTCTGTGTATTTA
>JAOUQW010049558.1:0-15748 GCA_028565825.1 Olivaichthys viedmensis | reverse complement strand
TGTAGAATAAGTCTGTAATGTAATGAAACGTGGAGAAGGTGAAAGGGGTGTGCAGACTTTCTGGCTTGACTGTATGTGTTCAGGTGATGAGGAAGTAATGAATGTCAGGTGTGCTCAATACTCAGGCAACGGGCACCTCTGGTGGCGGGGGGTGTGTGTGACAGTAGTGTCGAGATTGCCGTGGCAGAACCCCCCCCCTAGGGTCGGCTCCCAACAACCGTGCCCTCCAACGCCACGGCCTACCCCTGGTGATCCGGGTGGGCTCGGTGGAAGTCCTGTGTCAGAGCCGGGTCGAGGATGTCGTCGGCGGGAACCCACAATCGTTCTTCCAGACCATACCCCTCCAGTCGACCATGTATTGCAGGACGCGACCCCGGTGTCGAGAGTCTAGGAGGGTACGGATGACGTAGGCAGGCCGACCCTCGATCTCGAGCGGTGGAGGGGGCTCATCAGCGGCACTCTCGACCTGTGTGTGAGAGAGACGAGGCTTAAGGAGGGAAACATGAAATGTGGGGTTGATACGGTATTGAGGGGGAAGGCGCAATCTATAGGAGACTGGCATGATATGGTGGATGATAGTAAATGGACCAATGAATTTGGGACTTAACTTTTGTGATGGCAGACGGAGTCTCAGGTTCCGGGTAGAGAGTCACACTCGTTGCCCAGGGTGGTAAGGGGGTGCGGGTCGACGTCGGCGATTAGCCTGGAGCCTCTGCTGGCGGACGGCTTGTTGGAGACGTACGTGGGCGGCCGCCCCGGTCTGTTTACTCCGTTGTATCCAGTCATCGACAGCCGGTACCTCTGATGGCTTTCCTGACCAGGGGAATAGGGGTGGCTGAAACCCCAGTATGCACTGGAAAGGCATCAACCCCATGTATGCGGAAGTGAGGGAGTTCTGGACGTACTCCGCCCAAGGAAGAAACCGGCTCCATTCCTCCTGGCCGATCTCCTGGTTGAGCCGCTCCACTTGCCCGTTAGCCTGAGGGTGGTATCTGGAGGTCAGGTTAATGTTAATGACCAACACTCCACAGAATGCTGAGGAGGATGCTATCCAGGAGCCCGTATAACCAGAACACGTGTTGAAAGAGTAGCTCGGCCATCTCGAAGGAGGTGGGCAGCTTAGACAGGGGCACGAGCCGGCAGGCTTTAGAGAACCGGTCCACGATGACCAAGATGGTGGTGTGCCCTCAGGATGGTGGTAGGTCCGTTATAAGGTCTAGGGCAAGGCAAATAATCCGATAACCAGAAAGTCAGTCCGTGGGGCAGAGGTGTCCAAAGGGTGAGACAAAGAAGATAATCCAAGGGATGGGCAGAAATCGAAACCAGAGATCAGACCAGGGACACGCTCGGAATTGAAACTCATAACTGAGAGGCAATACTTTGCGGTGAGTGAATGTATGTCCGAGTTATTTTTGTGTTCAGGTGATGAGGAAGTAATGAATGTCAGGTGTGCTCAATACTCAAGCAACGGGGACTTCTGGTGGCGGGGGGGGGGGGTGTGACAGTGGTGTCGGGGTTGACCGTGACACTATTATGCAAAAAATCACACATAACACAGTTGATAAGAGTAACTCAGTTGATACAACAAATAAGGGAGATCTGTATTTAAGATATTAACTTTATTTTTGAAACAAAGTGATGTGTCAAATGCAATTTAACTGATTAATTAATACAAAGACATTACACTGAAATTACAAAACTGAAAGATGCAAATCTCAAGGTTGAAAAGCTTTTCTTTTTTTTCCAACATTGTGTCCATTATATCACCTATAACTTAAATGCCAGCAGGGACCAATATTTTACAATCACTCTTTCCTATAAAAAATCTGTCATGATAATCCTCTGACATAATAAAACTATTCTTCTGAGTATAATGTTGAACATTTACATTTATAGCATTTAGCAGATGCACTTATCCAGAGAAACATAATTGAAATAGTGTTGAAAATTTCTCGTAAATTAAGGAATCCTCATGTTAGTGAAATTTTCATGAGTTAAGTTGATCCCTTCTTGAAGTACCATGTAAATAATATCATCATGAACTTACTATGTGATTAAACTATGTAATTATTATTTAATTAACAATGTTCGCATGTTATCATGTAATTACTATACATAATTAAAATGGTTAATTAATAATTTTGGATGAAATTAACCCAATATTAGTCCACAATGTCAACAGAGTTACTCTCTGTCAACTGTCTTATCCTTAATGGATAACACAGTTGACAGGTAACACAGTTGACATTTACTTCACTTTAGCCCCTTATGCTAACTGCAGGCCTTGCATATGGCACTACATGGCATTGTTCTCATCAGGTGTTTTTTTTTTTACACTTTAACCACATTATTACACATAAAATATTTTAAAGCATGTACATGATAAATATGTTGATAACATGGTTGACGATCAATTACTCTACTCTGTGTTCAGACAATATTATTGGTAAAATATTGAAGAGGAGTAGAAGCTCACATCGCTGTCTTCGAAATGGTGGCATCAGAAGGAAAGTGTTGTCCGTTCCTGTTAGTCATGTGACTTTGAAGCAACCCATTCAAGATTTAGAACGATGTTTTCAATGGGTAACATGGTTGACAGAGATTTCTTGGACACGTGTATTATCCAAAGTGGATAATTTACAAAAACAAGCATTTTATTGAGAATTTGAAGAACTAAACTTGCAATTTAGGAAATCGGACAGCATAAAATCACATAAATCCGGGATAGCAGATACATTTTCTAAAAGAAAAAAAAATTGTGTAATTTTATTACTTTTATTATCAAATGAAAGTAGAATGTGCTCTAATATTAAAGTGATGATTGTTTAATGCAAATATTTTTTCAACGTGATAAATACATCCCATGGACATGAAATGTACCCATAATTATAGAATGACCCACATACTGATGGAATCGGTGTTTGTCTTGTTCCTAGTTAACTTTGCTAATATACTAAATAAAGATCTAGGATTATTTTTGTTGTCTTCTATTACGGTGGAGAGATATGCTGATCGTGTGGCTGTAGCTAACTATAGTTATATATATATAGTATAAGAAGGCTCTCCTTGTCTGAGTTTTCTTCTGTAAAAAAATATTTCTTGTTCTCTTGCTTTAAAGCTACAGTGCGCATAGGATTTTTGGGTTAAAAATGGGAAAAAAAGCATTATTGAGTCAGGAGAGAAAAATATACCTCTTAAACATGTTCCGGAGCTGTTGGGAGTCTCCCTGGAAATCATGTAATAGTAACTCGCGGTAATTCACAGTCAGAGCTGTCAGGCTCGAATTGGCGGGAAATTCCTAAAGCACACGTCATACGCTAGCTCAAATACGTCAAGCATCATTGTGCTCCAGCTTCAGGCACGAAAGAAGTCCGTTTACATGTTGACAGATGAGAGTGGGCTAGCTCGCGTTTATTAGCCACAGATATGCACAGAGCCTCGGGGAAAGGTTTTACTTTTTCATATGGTACTCAGTAAGTCACATTGATGTGCACTATAAAGTTTTTTTATTCTTATAACACTCTAATACTAACCAAACAATGATAAAGGCGCAGATAATTATACTGTAGCGTTGTGGTGCCTGTGTGGTGTGCATTTGAGCCCCTGCAGCCGCCCGTTATTTGTGTAAAAGAATCCTCTGTTTGTGGGAATAGGTGTTCAGTGCAAAAGGTGGGAAATGCCTGTTGGGTTGTCTGCCGGGATATGTGGAGCCGGCACATTGTTTGTGTCCACCGTTGGTGGAGGTCCCGTGGGCTTTGTTGACCCCCGTCGGCTTCCCCATCTTAAGTTAGTTCTCTGGATTACCACTGAGCTACATTGTTGTGCTGAAAGAGTGTTTGCCAATAAAAAGCAATTTTCTGGTTTAAAATGCTTCCTAGTCACGTCACGTCTTCTACAACATCCCACTGGTGGCAGAAGTGGGATGGGTCAAGCCAGCAGGAGGAGATTGAGCGACTCCTGAGAGAGATGGACCCAACAGTGTCCAGCGAGAGAAGGAAAGGAAGGCAAAGCCGGTGGACGGCCTAGAACGGTGGCGAGGCCCCATGGGATCTGGGTACTGAGTGTAACGTCTGCCCAGCTCTGTCGATGGGGCTATCTAGCCACGACAGCAGCCAGTCACGGAAGCGGACGGGCTGGTGTGGAGTGGCGCCGGCAGCAAACCAGCCTAGCGGCAAGCACTCGAAACTGGCCCGGAGGTTGACAGCGAACCGCGGCCAGAAGGCTCGGAGAGAGCAGACAAAGGGAAACGTCACCACCATGGCAGCAGCTGGCAGCTGGGGTCCTGAAAGACCCAGGTGTGTGTGCGTGTGTGTGTGTGTGTGTGTGCGTGTGTTCGGCTTTGTCCCCATTATTGACCAAAATAATACTTGTCCCCCATATTATTATTATTATGGTGTTTTTACTTGATAAAAAAATAAAAAAATAAAAGATCACTCATTTTCTCAGTATACCCTCTGGAAAGCAGTGTCCCCAAAGGTAGTACTTATGTCATATGTGCCCATTTTCCTTCTATGCTGGTGCGTGTATGTGTATGAGTATGTGTGCGCGATGAATGACTGACCCACAGCTGGATGAGCTGCTTCAGGGTAGATGTGGATCAGAGCAGGCCAACCAAGTGGCCGCAGTTCCACAACTCAGCAACTCCACAACTCAGCAACTCCACATGTTCAAACACACCATGTAGCCACAACTTGACTTGAATAATCACACAATGATTATTAGGTGTGAACTCATTGCGACGGGACATTGCCAGGGGCACGGCATGAAAAAAACGTAGAGTAGGAGTGTAAACCCTGAAGAGTGCATTTATTAATAGAACACTTTGTGAAAAGCGATTGGTTCAGCCATGCGTGGTGTTCCTGCCAGCATGCAGGGATGTCTCTAGGTGCTAGCGGGAACAGGTGAAGTGACAGTGCCAAGTGCTTGGGAAAATCGTTCATGCCATGGTTGGTGCACTTCAATGCATCTTCAAGGGCCAGTCTCTTTACAGGTGGGTTTTTGTCTCCTTAGGGACATTTGTAATGAGTGTGCAAGTGAACATTAGCTAGGAGCTAAACACTTGCAAGCTTTTAATAATTTGCATGACTCGAGTTGTATGAAAAGATACAAAGACTAAGGTTATGGTTAGGGGTGGAGCTAGCAGTTTGTACCTAATTTTTATGACTTCATACATATGAATTTGGACATCTAACTACATCACACTCGTTTGTTCAAATTCATACAATTCTAACAAATTTCAACCACAACACACTCCTTCATTCAAATTCATACAATTTTCTCATGAGATCAGTTTCCTCCACTATTCCTTGCCCAAGGATGCTATCCATGATCCAGATCTGCAGAGTGGTGGTTCCTGTAGAGCGGTGGCTTGAGAACTACCATCAACAATTGTGTGCGCAGATACTGTACATACCCTTACCCTGCATTCATACTAGCAATCAATAAGTTGCTGATGTCGCTGTAAATTTATTTTTCATGGGTGGATAGTGATCACTTCTGTTGTCATTCATGGACGTGGTCTGTCTAGCTTTTTTTAAGTTGGTAGAAACCAAAATGCATGTGATATGTATAATTTATACAAATGACTAAATTACCTTTGTACAAAATGTGTTTTACTATTGTAATAAAATCTAAGGAAAGCTGAAAACGCAATTATATGCATTTTCTCTACACACAGAATCATATGCACTGGGGTTGTGAGAGTAGAGAATTGTGGGACTGAGGTTGTGAGACTAGAGAATTGGGGGACTGAAGTTGTGGGGGAAAAAACTGGGGGACATCGGTGCCATAGGTCTGATTTATAGAATTGGTTTATTATTAAGAATACTTAAGCCAAATAGTTTCATATAACAATTAAGAGAATTATGTGATTAATCTAAAAACAGCATGGAGAATCCTACCTGAATATTACCTGATAGATCGATTGAAAAAGAGAGAGAAAAAAAGACAACACTAGACCCAAAGAAAAAGTCTCTCCAGGTCTTTTTGTGTGTTCCAGTACTTCTTAGCCAGGACAGGCCCAGAGTTCTATCAGTATTTTCCTGAGCATTATATTGCTTAACCAAAGTAACCAGCGACTGACTGATCAAAAGTGGTGAAAAAAAATCACATGTTGAAAATATCTCAACATGAAACAGCAGTACCAGCTGGAATCACAGCCACAGGAACTCATGTCACTGTACAAAACTCCTTTGGTACGCAGATACTTACGATAATTGTCCCTGTGTGGTATAGAGAGAACAAACATTCCCAGATATGTCTTATAGAGACAGAGACCACAAACCACTCTGGCTTTTCTTCCCTTTAAATTCAGACCAATTATCAACAATGAACTGAAAATACAAATAATAAATTCAACCAATTGCCCTGTGTCATGCCTTTGGGATGCTTCTTTACCCTGTCAAGTCTTTTACCACTGCTCATATATACTTTTGAGTTGACCACAAAATCTGGGTTAGGAAAGACAGGGAAAAGAACATTTTATTGCCCATTTTCTTCCCCACAGCGTGTTGTTTAAAGCCGAATGGAGAGATCTACAGATTCCATTAAACTGCAGTGCTCGACCACATCCTTCAGCAACGAGTGTTTGAGGGAACGGAATTGTGCTATTTGGATGATGGACAGTTGCCATGGAGATGAGACTTTGCATTATTACTTTATTGCAGTCTTAAAGGCATAGTAGGGTCCAGAGTACACTGACCAAACCAACACGAACTAAAGCAAAACTCCAACATTGTCCAAACAACAATATTTTCTAACAAATATTAATAAATTCAGCATTGCCCAACATCAATAAACCCAACAATTTTCAAACCAACCCAACATTCCTGAACAGACTTCAACATTATCCACCCAATCCAACAAACATCAACAAACCCAAATATTGGGTTAGTTTGTCGCATATGCGTACAATTGTTAGAACGTTTATAGATTGTTCACACCCAATCACACTAGTAAATTTGATAAGATGTTCAAGATCAATGCATTCTGGTCTAACAGATTTTTGCAGCCAGTCCACAATACACACTCACATTTGTGAGTTTGGTTCACGCTCTGATCATTTACACTTCTTCTATAAAGGTCACTGAAACTCATATGTGTGTGACAGCTTCATTCCAACATGGCAGCACAGATTAAGATTACCTTTAGGAGAGTGAAATACGGAGAAAAACAGCTAATTATGCATAGGTATTAATTATCTGACACATGAATTTTTTTTCCTACGTGCCATGTTCTTCCTGGAAGTAAATCGAGTCAGAGAGGAGGTGTGATGGCAGCCTCATGTGTCCTTATGTGGCCAGATCATGCATCACTCTACAGTGATAGATCAATGGATGCAAGGCGAAGTCTGTTGTTTCAGTGTCACTGGTACTGAGGAGCATATAACTCACACCTAGGCGCCGGAGAGGATAACATTTATAACAGTGTCACCTGCCTGCTGTATTAATCAGTCTGTCCAGCACTCTATACACATCAAAATAGTGCAGGAGAAGCTGCTACAAGTCAAGTCAAAGCTTCATATCATCCTGCATTGCAGCTTTGTTTTGCATAATCATCTTCAGTAGTAATAGTATCATTCCCAAGGATGGAGGAAATTAACCATAGTGGTTACTGTCCTTGCAAACAATGTAACGATCTGTTGAGCAAGTTAGCTACTTAAAGTTAACCAATTAACGTTCTTAACAAACCCAACATTATACAATAAAAACACACCTAATGTGGGATGTTATCTAAGAACTTGTTGATGGGCAGCCAGGGGATCTGCGATTGTATTTTTTATTTATTTTTATTTATTTAAAGTGACATGATGGCAGTGGAGATCACCATCAACTATTGATACAGTTATAATTTATTTATTATAGTTCTAAGCCTAATTGGCTGGTCAACCACAAATCAGATACATAAAGATGAACTGATACACACTTAATATACAGTATTGTCAGGCTCGGGACAAGGAGGATGCAAGTGCAGGATCCCGGCTGGAGTGCACGGGGCAGACAAGTTGAGAGGGCTAGACTGGGTCGTAAAACAGGGGGCAGGCAGTAGGTTGGGCAATCGGCAGATGAGATATTGGAGGCATGGGCAAGGTGGATAGTCGGGTAGTCCGGTCCAAGGTCATACATGGGGTATTCGCAGAAGAAACGCCTAATGGATTGTCACAGGTCATCTGGAGCAAAACTTAGCAATAAGTGCTTGTGGGACTGAGGTAGGTATAAGGGAATACTGATGGGAAACAGGTGCGTGTAATTCTGAGTAATGGTGATAAGGGACAGGTGCGTGTGATCAGAAGCTGGGTGATTGCATAAGTGAGTCGGCTGACTCGCCCTGTGTTGTGAGTGGGCGATTCTGGGAAACGCAGTCTTGGCTGATAGGTGTGGATGTGACAGTACTGTCGTGGCAGGTCCACTCTGTAAGCCACCTCGTTGACCCAGCGGATCACCTTAAATGGGCCAATGTACCAGTGTTGCAGTTTCTTGCATCCTTGGCTGACCCAGAAGTCCCGTGTCTAGAGCCATACGCGGTCCTCTAGACTGTAGGTCGGGGTGTCCGCTCGGTGCCGGTCAGCGAATGTTTTGGTCCTCCTCATAGCCATTTCAATGCGCTGGTGCGCCTCAGCAAACCTCCTCTGCCCTTCGGAACCATCCATCAATGGCGGGGGCTTTGGTCTCCGCCGCGTTCCACAGGAACTACTGATTAGTTGTTGTTCCACATTCTCTAAAGAGATCCGGTTGACTTGAACACATGGCCGTAAACCGTTTTCTGTGTCAATGTCTTCGTGTTCTATGAGTGGGCAGTTGACAATCCAGCCAAGGCCTGTCTTGACAGCATAAGGTCCATTGTCAATGCTGTTAATTACTTTCCATGGTTCATGTGCCTTGTGAACATTGGTTCCTACCGACTTCAGCATCAATATATGGCAATTTCACTTCCCCGAGGTATGGCCATTTGTCAACATCCTTTTGCTGCAGAATATTATTTTTGTTCACAGGAATACTCTTTTGCGTAAAATCCTTTGGGAGGCAAATTAAGTTGTTCTTTTCAAGCCCACTGACTTCCAAGTCTGACAGTATAGTGCTTTTCACCCTTTTCATTGGGGTCATGGTACTCAATGTGATATCAGTCCGTCTCCCAGTAAGATTCAGTTGTCTTGCTAGTGCGTCTGTGCAAAATAAAGCTGAGCTGCCAGGGTCCTATCAGGTTTCCACTGACATGCTGCTTTTCTTGGACTTTATCCTGACGATGGCAAGGATACAGTTATCTTCTCCAGCCCCAGTACATGCATTTGTTTTGTGACTGAGAGCTACCAGTGCACTGGAGACAGTTTTCTCTTCTGTTGTAACATCTTCCGCCATGGCTACAGGTGCCTTTTCCTTCAATGAGTTCCCTTCCTTTGAGAAGTGTAACATACTAGGGGGCTTCAGAGAACACAACTGGCATGGCATACGCTTTTACACTCCTTACTTACGTAAGTGTCCTTTCATTAGACAGCTGAAGCACAATCCACCTTTCTTTAGGAATTCTATTCTGTACTTGTGTGGCTTTTCTCTAATGCAATGGCATTCTTCCAGAGTGTACTTCTTTTTGCGAAACACTCATGGCTTACTGAGGACACTGTTGTTTGGTTTGGCCTCATCCTTTGGATTGTCTATCTGTTTATCTTCAGTTAGAGAGACATTAGTAGCAAAGCTACTTCCTTTCTTTCTGTCTAGCTTTGCTCCTTTTCCTGGCTCAAACTTGTTATTTTGTTTTCTTTCAGTAGCTGCAGTACCAAGTAAATCTCCAAACCATGGGTCTGTCAGGACTTTAGCCTGTCAATCCACAAAGCTGACGAGGTCTTTGAACTTGGATCTTCTCTGGCTTTTCTCTTGCATCTCAAAGGCCACCGCTCTCTATTTTTCTCTGATTTTAAATGGTAGCTTCGAGATTACAACTCTCATGTTTGTTGGATTGTCTAACTCCTCCATGTCGACCATGGCATTTTTGCATCCCAGGAGAAACAGTGAGAAGGTGCTCAGTGACATTCCATCTTTTGATTTTATTTGAGGCCAGTTGAAGGCTTTCTCCATGTAAGCTGTTGCAATCTTCAGCTCATTTCCATAGTAATTGTTGAGCAAGTTCATTGCTTCTCTGTATCCCCGATCAGGTGACATGTGCAAACATCTCTTTATGAGATCTCGTGGTTCTCCTCTGGTATATTGCTATAGGAAGTACAACTTATCTGCACTGCTTTCAGCTCTGGAGTCAACAGCATGATTGAATGCTCCAGAAACGAACTGAACTTAAGTGAGTCTCCGTGGAACAGAGGAATTTCTCTTTGTGGTAGACGAGACAACCATTGATTCTGTACAAGCAGCTCTGTAATGTCTGTCTGTCGTTGCATCACACGGTAGAGGTGGCTTACCTCATCAGAGTACTGTTGTTGTTCTCTAACAGGTCCTTGAAATAACTGGTGTTGAGCACGAAACTTGGGTTTTGTTCCTGATAAACCATTTTGCCCAACTGGCTGTGAGTATCGGTGTTTGGGAGGTAATGGCGCATGTTTACGTTCATATTCATCCTGGAGGGCTTTACTGTACACTATCTGTGAGTTAACCTGTGACGTACGTGAGCTAGCACATGCACCTTGTAATTCGGATCCTTCAAACTCTTGATAACCTTTAATTTTAGCGTTAGTTTCAGCAAATGCTGACTTTAGCAAGAACTCTTCTTTCTGAGACTTGAGTTGTGCTTATTTTAACTCCAATGCCTGTTTTTCTTTCAATGCAGCTACCTTGGCTTCAAGGGTCGCCCTTACTGCTGCCTCTTTTATGGGTGCTGACGTTATGGTTGATGTTGATAAATGCCCACTGCCAGACCCTGCTCCACTAGCAGACTTGGCAGACTTTCTCTGTGATGTATATAACATTGACACACTGTCCATGGGAGTTACATCCTCGTCACATTCTTGTGCAATCTTTATGCAAAGTTTAGCATTCTCTATCCATCTCTCAGTTCCTTGGATAAACTCCTTGAAACTCTCTCTTTTAGGCTCAAACCAATATTCTTGATCTGCACTTTTTTCCTCCTCATCCTCATTCATAAAAAGTAGACTGAGTTAGCTAAATTAATTCTTCAAATGTTTTTGCAAACTCTTTCTTTAATTGCTCAATGTGATAATTATATTACTACCATCTTCTTTAAGATGCTTACATTGTTTGCCTTGGCAGTCAACTGCCCTAATTTAGCTATCCTTGCTTTTCTATACTGATTCATCTTTTCCTCACAGCCCTTTTCTGTATACGTTACTGCTTACAGCAATACTTTCTCAAGTCCGTCAAAGGGTGCTTGCAGCCACAATGGAGCCACTCGCAAACTGCGGGTATATCTTCTATTGTAGCAGTAGAGCATGAGGCACTGCGTTTTACGTCGAAATGGAGCCAAGCTTTTTAACTTATTGTGTTGGCAAATATAACACTTTGTTGCCACTTAGGATGCTGCTAAGCAGAGACTTATGTTTGACACGTATCCATGTATTTCAACCTTAATGTATTTCTGAGAATTGTTGTCTTGAGCAAGAGCTAGAAGGCTACTCATGACTCCAGTAGGCACGAGCAGGATGCATGGCGATTTATTAGCAATCTCAAAGTTCACAGAACACTTGTCCAATCCAAACTGTCCTTGTTTCCAAACAAAAGGTTGTCTAAGGTTACATTACGTTTACATTTTTTAGGCTTACGGTCAAAAAGCTTTTTGCTCCATGCTCAACTACATCCTTCCTCACTGACGTATTGCCAATCTAATGCGCATGCGCAGTAACCAATTACAGCTACTTAAAAATTAACTAAACATGTACAGGCATATATTTTACCATAGATAAAGAACATTACTTAGAATATAGAACATTCAATGCAAACATATCAATATTGAT
Organism: Olivaichthys viedmensis; assembly: GCA_028565825.1. Classification (NCBI taxonomy): domain Eukaryota; kingdom Metazoa; phylum Chordata; class Actinopteri; order Siluriformes; family Diplomystidae; genus Olivaichthys; species Olivaichthys viedmensis. The sequence goes on along the minus strand of JAOUQW010049558.1, from coordinate 3,840 downwards.
TGTCAAATCATCATTATAATTACTTTGAACACAAAAAATTTACTAATATATTATTTACATGAATCTGGCTCTTACCAGAGGCCGAGTGGGGTCTAAGTAAGAGTGGCTGCAATCCGAGAGGGAGAGAGAGGGGAAGAGAAACAGTAGGAGAGAATGCGGTCCTTGAGAGAGGGACTGAGTAAGGGCGTCGGTGATCATTGCAAGAGAGAGGGAGACTGAGTGAGTGTGTCTTTGTTTTGAGAGAGGGATTGAGTGTGACATCTGTGGTCTTTGGGAGAGAGCGAGTACATTGATGGTCCTTGGGAGAGAGACTGGTTGAGGGCGTCGGTGGTGCTTGAGAGAGACTGGGTGAGGGCGTCGGTGGTCCTTGAGAGAGACTGGGTGGGGGCGTTAGTGGTCCTTGAGAGAGACTGAGTGGGGGCGTTAGCGGTCCTTGAGAGAGAGAGAGAGAGAGAGAGAAGCTGAAATTGTGAGAGAGGGGCTAAAATCATGAGAAAGAGAGAGGGGGTGATGGCGAGGTAGTGGCTGGAATCATTGAGAGACAGACAGACTAAGGTCATTGAGAGAGAAAAGGGGCTGAAATCTTATTATGTAATGTAGTGTAATGTGATGTAATGGAATGGAATAAAAGAGGGGCTGAAATCTTTGAGAGAGATCATGGAGAAGAAGAAGCTGAGAAGGAGGGCCGAGGTACTGTGAATGAGGGCTGGGTTTGAGGATGGGCGGGATGAAAGGGGTTTTAGATAGGGAGCTTTGGGAAGAAGACAGATATTGCTGGGATGCAGGGATGAGTATAGCATGAGAAAGGGAGGAAAAATGAGAGTAGAGAAAACCTGAGTGCTAACGCTGTGGAGGTGATTGTGAATACGGATGCTGGAGAATTCTGAGCAGGACAAACAACATGCATGAACGAGTACAGGTGGTGAGGTGATATTATGACTGAAGAGGTAGAGGGCTTTATCATGCTGTGGCCTTGACGGAATAGCGACGTAATTAGGTCTTGCAAAGTGATTTTTTTTCCCTCTCTCTTTTCTTCTTTTGGTTGAAACTTCAATTAAAGTCAAAGAGCTGAATGCAAAGTTGCCCCCTCCAAGATGGCGACTCCGTTGACGTGGTTGTGGGCGTGTCGTTACCGTTTACGGAAACTATTACATTTTTAACGACATTTGCATGCAGAATGATCGAGCGGAATTCCTTTGTCCTTTGAATTTGTCTTAGCCTTGGCGGCGGTTGAGTTAGAAATGCGGGAAGCAGTGCTGAAATTAGCAAGCAAGCAAGCTCTGCGGAGCTTCGGAGCTTGGTTACCTGGACGGGTATGGAGCTAATGGGAGCGACGGCTGGCTAGGACGTGGCGCTGTGTGAAGGTGCCGAGCAGGGAAGATCGGCGAGTGGCGACAGTAGGAAGCTCCTCATCCCATGCGCCGATATTGATTTCCGAGGTAAGCGAGGAAACGTTTGATATGAATGGAAGTGTTTGCATTTAGTGCGGTCAGAGTGAGGCCGTGTCATGCGGAAACTCAGTCACGAGCAGAGGAAGGGGAGAGATGTGAATTTATAGGAAGTATAAATCAGAAGGATAGGAAGAAGGTGGAGCTTCAGGCGTGGTCTTTCTCCCAAACTTCAGTTATTTCATAACTCCATGAAGTGCTTCAAGCAGCTAGTCATGAAACACAAAGAGCAGTCTCCCCACCACACTGGACCCATTTCAGTTCGCATATTGCCCCAACCGGTCAACAGAGGACGCCATATCCTTCACCTGTCACTAACCCATCTGACCAAAAAGGACAATTATGTAATCATGCTGTTCAGAGACTTTAGTTCAGCATTCAACACAATCATCCCACAGAAACTCATAGGAAAGCTGAGCCTGCTGGGCCTGAACACCTCCCTCTGCAACTGGATCAACACCACCTCCAGCACCACCACATTGAACATTGGCGCCCCCAAGGCTGTGTGCTCATTCCACTGCTGCTCACGCTGTTGACTCACGACTGTGCTGCAAAGCACAGCTCATATAATATCATCAAGTTTGCTGATGACATCACAGTGGTGGGCCTCATCAGCAACAATGACGAGTCAGCCTACAGGGAGGAGTTGGAGCGACTCGAAGACTGGTGCAGAGACAACAAGCTATCTCTTGTAGGGGAAAATAGGTGAGATATGCCGGAAGCGCCAGAAATGTAGGGGAAATAGTGTAGGTGATCCGCTATAAATCTACTTAATCAAATCAGTCTCATTTAATAATCAGTCTCATTTAAATAATCAGTCTCATTAAATTATTTACAATGAATTTAATCAAAATCATTAAATCTCAATTTTTAACTGAAAGTAAAAATAATAATTAAATATAGCCACAAGCAGCAATAAGCGGGGTATAAGTGTTTTCACAAATAGTGCCCCCAGTGGCCAGCTCTTGACACATTATAACAATACAGAGACCATAGATGAACATACTATTCAAGTTTCGTGACAATAGCTCAATCCTAACCCTGTCAAATACCTGCTGAAAGCGGATTGGCCAGTGGCTGCAATCTTTTTTGAAGTATTCATGTGAGATATACACTTACAGGTCAGGACAAAGATGCAGTGTCCAAAATTTCAGCTCAATCAGACTTACAGTTCCTGAGAAACAGATATTTGAGTTTAACTCCACCCTCTATTGTTGACCACACCCCGACCTTGACACATGTCTTCAGAATCTTGTCTAAAACATGGCTTTGAAGTTTCTTAAGAATCCATGAAAGCATTCATGAGTTACAGCTTTTTGAGTAAACCAAGGTCTGCCCGATAGGATTTATTGGCATTGGTGGCCATATTGTTTACAAATGTCAACATGTTTTTGATAATTACTGAGGTTCAGAGTATTTTGACACCAAGTTTTGTGAAGATGCGCCAAAAATCTTAGGACTAGTTCGTAAAAGTAGGTTTTGCATATTAGATTTGAGTGGGCGGAGCTAAATGGTCCAAAAGACAACTTTTTATGGCTTGAGCCAAGGAATCAGGAGGAGAAAGACTTTTTACTTTAGACCTCATTTCACAAGAGATATGCTTGTTTTAATTTTAGAAAACATGAATAGCGTCCTCCCAGTGGCCGATTCGATTGAGGTTGCATATGGTGCTAGAGGGACCCTATATGGACATACCATTCAAGTTTCGTGACGATAGCGCAACAGTAACCTTGTCAGATTCCTGCTGAAAGCTTATTGGCCGATGGCGGCCATGTTTTTTGAAGTAATCATGTCATCCTTAGAGCTACAATTACAGGTTAGGATATAGATGCAGTGTACTATATTTCAGCTTGATCGGACTTACGAATCCTGATGAACAGTTATTTGTGCTTAACTCCGCCCCCTTTAGACGACCATGCCCCAATCTTTGTCCACGTCTTCAGAATCTTGTCTAGAACATAGCTTTCAAGTGAAGATACATAAAAAATCCACGGACTAGTTTGCAAAAGTAGGTTTTGCATATTATGCAAATTAACAAAAAATCTAAGTGGGCAGAGCCAAATGGTTCTTGAAGCTTTTTTGTTTGGTTTGAGCCAAGAAACAATGAGAAAAAAGAATTTTGTCCGTAGGCCTTACGGTTCATGAGATATGGGCCAAAACGCAAAATGCTGCGCTATAGCGCCACCATTAGGCCGATCAGGCTCATCTCGCTCGCCTGAGTAGCAAGAGGGACTACTACGTACTGACCAAGTTTCACGTCTCTACAACTTACGGTTTGGTCTGCACAATGCGTTTTAGTGGAGAAGAAGAAGAAAAAAGAAATACAGTCAAGCCGGAAAGTCTGCACACCCCTTTCACCTTCTCCACGTTTCATTACATTACAGACTTATTC